>WBMZ01003041.1:0-83036 GCA_013400975.1 Atrichornis clamosus
GGGAAGGGAAGGGAAGAGGAAAGCTGTTTCATGTGGTAATGCACAGGATTTCCTTAAGTGAAAACATCCTAACCATGGAAACCTGACTCCCACAAATATTTTTACATTTTTAAAAATTCAGATTTAAAAGAAATCGTTGTTTGTTCACTTAAAGTGGTTAATAGTATTTTAATTTGGTAATTGAAAGCAGCTCCCCAGTGTCTTAACTCCTCTATAAGCATACCAAATATAGTGGAACAGGAGATGCACTTTTAAGCTCCAGACATACCTCACAGGGAATTTTCAATTTTTTTCTCTGATAGATGCTTAATTCATTTGATGTAAATGAATATTTATTCTTCAAAGGCAGCAATTTTTGTGTCTGGAAGTGGGTATAGCAAATCTTTAGATATTTGCTGAACAAAATTTGTCACTGTTTGACCTTTGTGACAAACCTGAAGCTCAGAGCAGCAGAGCCAAAGGCTGGGTACAGGTCAGAAACCTTCAGAGTGCACTCGAGACCTGGAGTACCTGGGGCCAGCTACAGAGCTGCAGAAAACTCATACAATATTTACATTTTGCTATGGTGTCAGCAAAAGCATATACCGAACTGAGGAGTTTCAAAAGGGCTTTGCTATGGATTTGCTTACACCCAAAGTGAAAGCTGTGTCTAGGACTAAACCCAAGAATGGGTTGTGTGAAGCCTTGATAAGCTAAATTATCTAGTCTGGCTTTTTTGACATAAATGTGAAATATACCCCTGTGGGCAATTTCCAGCATACCAAGTCTATATTTGTGAGGGTTGGTGGATTTTTATTTGCTTAAACCTGTAAGTGAAAAGGCAGATTTTGAGTAAAGTTTTCCTTTGAAAAATGCCAAACAAATACAATTATTTTTCAAAGATGCAGGTGTGTGTGTAGGGGGGGTGATGGGTCAGGAACACCAGTTCTGCTGCACTCAAGCCCATAGCACGTGGGTGGACAAAGACCCTTTCTGTGCCAGTAAGAAAATTCCACACTTCCTGAATTGAAGGGTATCTCACCTGTGAGACAAAATAAAATAAATGCTGCAGCCACAAGCCCTTTGGTGTGCCATGTGCTTTGTAAACAGATCCTTTATTTGTGTTGTACCTACCTACCACTATGGGCAAAACAGGGTTTCATTAAGTTGGCACTTCCTGTTTGGGGTTTTTTTTTCTCTCTGTTTGTTCTAAAACTTTGCAAGCCCTTACAGAATTACTAAAGCACTCGGAAACTTTGTGAGACTCTTCTGGAAGAGGCATAAGAACATTATTATGCTTGGGCTGGCACAATAGTTCTGAGGTTTGGCCTTCTCCCTCCGAAGTGAGAAAATTATTTTTGCATCCCAAAAACTTATTTACTGTTCCAGCCTGAGAACACTGTAGATGTGGCTCCTCCAGTTGTTACAGACGTTGTAGTAATCTCATCCTCAGTATTTCCAGTCAGAAAAGACAGATTGGTCCTCCCTGTGCAGGTAGTGTGTCAATTGTCGTGTGACCTTTGCTGAAAGCAGGGAGGTAAAATAGAGAACTTTTTGAAAATTGAAGCAGCTTGTTGGATCAAAAGGCACGAGCTCTTCTCATAAAAAGATATAAAACCCCTCACCTCCTATTAAAATATGATTGTCTTATGGGAGAAGGAAATGTCCTCATAGGGCTTTTCTACTATGGTTTTCATAAACCTTATTCTTTTTTTTTTATTACAATTTTTTAAAATTAATTGATGCTATTGAATAAATAATTAATTTTCTTCATTACCATTTGTTTGCCCAGCTGAGGATGGTCATAGGAGTTCTTTCTGACCTTTAAAATCAGTCTCTGCTGCCATTCAGTCCGGATTTGTCAGCAAGACAGTAAATTTGAAAGTCCTGGCTCGTGCTCTGTGTGTTTAATGAAATGCATAAACAGACATGCCCCTACCCTGTGATGGGTTTGACTAAACCTTCCACATTTCCTGTCAAATATGGCTGTCCAGGGATGGATGAACAGGTTCTTCCAAGGCCCTGATTTTCTCTTATCCCGGTGGTACTGCTAGAAGGGAGCCTCACTGAGACAGAACGGTCTCTGATTAGAAGATTAATTTCTCAATTCCTTTAATAAATAGCAAAAATATGTCTGAAAGGCATGACATCTAGAAAGTCATGATCACCAGTGAAGGGAAATAGGGGAGGATCTCCTGATGAAATGCCTTCAACAAGGTCTATGCCATGAAAAAATAAAAGAATTGTGGTACAGAGGGGAAGAAGGAGGGAGGTGTTGCTGATTTGAAGAGTTATATTCAGATCTTGAGGTGACTTTGCTTCCAGTGTATGGCAAGGCTATTTCTTAATTAAACTATTAAGAAACAAACTATTAAACTATTTCTTGTGATTTTGTCATGCAGCACAGTTGGCCCCATTTCAGGACAACCAAAGTTCTGGAAATAAATGTGAAGATCTAAGGAAGGTTAATTTGAATTTGATACTGGTCTAAATCTGTCCCTCATGCTGCAGGAAGTTTCAGGCTATGTCAGCTGGCTTTGTTTGACCATTAGAGTAGCCAGGCTACCAAAATCTATTGACACCACTCAACCCAATCTGTGAAGCTTTTCTAAAGTAATTTCAGGAGCAGTCATGCCAGGGCAGTCCCAGATGTAATGAACCATTCAATTGCCAGTCTCTGACAGGGAGGTGAGGGTGGCATGTGCAGCAGACCAGGGGTGAGTAACGTCTTCCCCTTGCACCTCTGTGTTCTCAGTTTGTGTTTCCATGAACACCTGAAGTGGATGGGCCCTAAAAGTTGACCAGCTAAGCCAAAAAAATTGAATACAACTTGGGTTGGAGTAACTCACATGGAAGGAATGGAAGAATTTTGAAAACTTCTTCCTTTATTTTTTTCCCCAATTCAAATAAAAAGCCAAAATAGTCAAAACTGAAAATTCATATTAACACCCAGCAGGTCATCAGGTAGAAATAAATGTGTTCCTTTCTCATTATTGACATTGAAATGTACATTCCAAATGCACTGCAATAAAATGTTAGAATTTCTTCTCAGACTTTGTGACAGGACACTTCTTACCAGCTCCTCAGAATCTCTTTCAATGAATATTAATTTATAAGGAGAAATTACTTTTCCTAGAAGAATGTCAAGAGAACGAGAAAGAGTGACAAAGTTATAGTCTCTTCCAGATGTTTAATTGGAAATGATAAGGTCTGGGTTGTTGTTGTTGTTGTTTTCTAATTAGCACCTTTTCTATTCTCACCATTTCAGTGCCCAGGGCACACATCACCCAACAGAGCAGAGCTCAACACCTGCACCTTGCTCAGCCCTGGCATTTCCATGCACGGTTTATCCAGAGCCCTGAAACACAGTCTGAGGGAACAGTGCAGCCCTAGAAGTCTCCAGTGCTCAGGATTTATCTGTGCCTCTGCTTCTGTGTTTTAACAAAAAAAACCCATTGTGATCCGGCTCAAGCACTGGGTACTCATCTTCCCAGCACTTTGTGTTTGGTTGTATCTGCACAAGACCCACTTATTTCAAACATGAGGGGCAAAATTGTCATTTCAGGCTTTGTGGGGAAGTGGAACGTGATCCATAAAAGCCTCAAGGATCCTCGAGGAGAGATGAGGAAGAGATTTGTTTATGATAGGCTTTTTTTGTTGTTGTTTTCTGCAAATTGTTTCAAATCCATGAAGGAAGAAAGCTGTAAAATGGCTGAAATACCACTGGATTCGCTGTCTGACATCCACAGGGACTTGTGGACCTAGACAGATCAAATGCTGGCGTTGATACAGGTGTGTCAGTCAGGAAATGCAGACACTTCCACATTAATACTTATGAGACAGCAGAGGCTTCACTTCCCTTCCAGCCTGATAAAAAAATGTTCAGCAGGGTTTACATGGGTCATTTCACACAGTCAATCAAACTTTAAGACGAGCCTCATCTGAAACCCAAATCTGTGTGGGGTTGTTCAGTGTGGACAGCTCTCAGGAGCCCGTGCACTGAGACAGATCGTTCTCATTTCCCGTGTCCCTTCCGGAGGGAAACAGTGGCAGCCCCCAGCACAGCTTCACTGGGGCATCTAAGAGTACCCGGCCAAAGGAGCCCTCTCACACCTGGCTGCCATGGAGGCCTGGAGCAGCCAAGCTCATTTTGTGCCTCCCAGCCTGCACTGAGTCCTGCTGCTGTGCAGCCTCACCTGCAGCTTCCCCTCCACTCCTCTGCAGTCAGGTCTGGCCACACTTTGATCCCCACTAAACTCAGGTGATGCCTAAAGTGATGAGTCTAAAATAACCAGTCCAAGTCACAGAGCAGTCATCCATCCGGAGCTGCAGGACCTGGATTCACCGGGAGACCGCCCTGATGGTCCTGCTGGGAGCCTGCACCAACAATTGGGGTGTCCAGGGCTGAGAGCTTTCCCCACTCTCAGCCCTGCTGCCCTCGCAGGGACAACGAGGAGCTCAGCACTCCTGGGGCAGGGAGGGATGCAGGGAGAAGTCTCCCATCAGTCACTGTGTTGGGTGGAGGAGGCTGCAGGCTGAGCCTCCACCCCTGGAGAGAGCCCAGCAGGATGGGGTTAAAATGTGCAGCCTCAGGATGTAAAACTGACCACCTCCCACCAATGCTGGATGCCAGAGCCCTCAGGCCTGCATGCAAATCTTGGTTTTGTGGCTGTCTTGGTCTCCCTCAGGGCGTAAGTACTGGTTACAGCATCTTCATTCAAAAATATTCTCCTCTCATTTCCCTCCTTACACCCTTCAGTGATGTACGGAAAGGGACAGGAAGGCTCGGTTGAGTTCACTCAGTCATTTCTTGGCTTTTTTGTCCCATCAACTTAAATTGTCTTGAGCAATGCCTCCTGTGAATGATTATTTTCAGCCTATTCTATCTCATTAGGAAGCTTTTTTTCTTGATACACATCCCAAACCCTCCATTTCTTATTTCCACCCCATTATGGCTACTTATCCCCTTACACAAGCAGCTTTTTGTTCCCTAACTGCATCGCAAATCCCTGTGTTCAGATACCAGTTTCATACAGAATAGCACATTTTCAATTAGATTTTTTTTTCTCTTCAGGAAAAAAGCCTTTAAATCCACAGATGGCTTCTGGTCGTATTACAAGAATAAGGGAATATAAAAATGGCCTAAAGCTACAAAAGACCTCACCTCTCACGAAGAGAAGACCCTACAGCAGTAACTGCAAACAGAATCAAGGTAAAAATAAGACTTTTTTGGAACTCGCAGTCACACAAAAAATTCCCACTAATTTACTTGGAAATTATTTGCAGCCCAGTTTCATTCAGTTACTGATTTATTTAAGTGAACAGCAATTTCTGGGAGCAGAAGAATTGTTACCCTGTCAAATTTCACTTAGAAGAGCATTTACAGGAGAAAATAAAATAGGTTTCTTCACCTCTGCTACTGGCACAAATTCAATTGAAGAAAACAATATTCCCTACGTTAACCACACCTTAAGCAGGAAGTTTTCATCAGCTGATCTGTCCACACATCTTTCAAATTGGACTCCCGTAAACACCTTTTGTTTATGTCTCAACTTCTCACTCACCTACGACAGAAGGCATCGCTAAAACTTCTCAAAGTGGCAGCTTTAATTTCAGTCTGGTGCATGTGAAAACAAAATATCAAGTTATAAACCAAATTTTTAAACCAGAATTTATAAACCAGATGCTAAGCCTGAGTGATTATGATCTGTAAATGCATTGTCAAAAGGGGGATTCCCACTGTTCTATAAATCTAATTTCTAAATCTGAAACCTTTAACCCAGTGTTGTCCTTTTAAAATTACCTGTTTTAGGAAGCACCTGATAAACGGAAACCAGTGAAATGGTCATAAGCTTTCTGCCACCTTAAGTAAATGATAGATAGAAAACCCTATTCATCTGTTCTCATTCGTTAGTGCATGTTCTCATCGTAAATGTTTTCATCAACATTAATCAAGATTTTTCTTCATTTCCTTGAAAATAGTTCACCTGAACCTTAGGAGCAGTGAGCTCCTTTTCAGAGTTGCTTTTGGAAATAATGAAAGCACTTGAAACTCTTGGCAGCTTTACCTTGACTCATTCAAAGATTTAGTACAACACAACTTCACATTCATTTTTTTACCCCCTCCGTGGTCAAGCCAAATTTACCCTGAAGTCACCTGTGGTACATCATCAGTTGACTTAAGACATGGTGTCCTAAGACACGTAAATATTTTCAACTGTGTCAGGCAAGTGACTCTTACAGCAAGTGGAAAACACCCAGTGCTGCCCGTCAGTGAGGTTCTCTCAGGGTGAACCTCAGAGAGGGGAGAAAGGAGGCCTAACACCGTGTCCTTATGATTTCGTGGTGTGAGAGAGCTCACAGCACTTCACCTGCAAACATCACCTGCCTCCCTCCAGCCCTCTCTGGTTTTGACAGCCTTCTACAGTCTGTCAACTTCCCAGTCAGCCAAGACAACATGACAATTAAGGAATTTGAGAAAAAACTGATTTCAGCCTTTTTGCAGTGGCCCTTCCTGCCGTGGTCCCACTTGTCTGAGGCCAGGATAAATCTGGGTGCTGGATGCACCTTGCTTGGGTGTGATAATCACAGAGAGAGCAGCTGAGCTGGAAGTGAACACTCCCGAAGAGTCACATCCACGGATTCCTCCTTCCCTCCTAGCTTTACTCTCCTCGGTAAATCAAGCAAGAAATAAAGCAGATCCCCTCTGCCTTTTGCTATCAGTGCCACAGCTAATCCCCCTCTGGTAACAATCCATGTGGCCAACAATCAATCAAAGGCAGTGGATTAACAGCAGCACGAAGATGCCCCGTGACAAAACACTTTTCCTTGCACCCATGCTCCTGATCAGAAAATTGTCAGGACAAGCACCTTCTCAGGCTAATTGCTGACAAATGTAAGATAAAGAGCCTGTTATCAAAACTTGCTCCCCTCCCTTTTAAGAGAAGGGATGCAATTAAAGTCTTAAGTATTACACAGAACGTGACATCCGTTTATTGTTCTTGTTGCACACAAATGGAGCTTTATCTCATTTCATTCACCAGATGCTATTATGAAACACTCACATTTGGGGAAGAGACAGGCCTGGGAAAATTCTGGGTGAAGAAGTTATAGGAAGGCTGCAGGAAAAAATGCCTCATTTTATTTGTAAGCTGACAGGTGCTGTGGCAAAAGGAAATTCAGAAATAGGGTACCTCTAATTTTCCTCTACTTCTGTAATTTCCACTTTGCGGTAATAAGGAGAAAAGTGGCAGAATATTATTGAGCAGCTCTGTGAAAAAGGAAATATAATCTTTTTAATGCCTTTTTCACACTTTACATTCAGCCTCCTGCCTTTCTTCCTCCACTCCCAGCATGGAGGAGCCCTCAGCAAAGCAGAAGGATGGGTACATCTGCTCTAAGTCTGCAATCCATGACCATCACCTTCTATATCAATTTATTAAAATAATGCAGTCTATTTATTATCTGATAGAATATACTTTATACTGTGCATCTGGTCTGCTCGTGCACCAAAAAATGTTACCTTATACCTGTACTTCACACCAACCTAGGCAACCATTGATAGCAAATTTATTTTTGCAAAGAGAATAACATAATTATTTAAAATTTAACCCTGATATGACTAAACAATGCGATAAACCTATTTTATGTCAAGGAAGACCTTTAAAGTAAAATGTTACAATTAAAATCCTTATAAACTGTGTGACTGATGGAGCCCAGAGCAGAGAGTCCCAAAACCAATTAAAACACCTCCTAAGGGGATCCTAGGCAAATAGGAGGTGTATCCAAGAGATGTTTTTGAGTTCCCATGCCCTCTGAACACAACCATGACACAGGGCTCAGGATAGAAGATCCCATGTGTGGACAGCTGTCTCCTGCAGCTCTTAGGATCTTAGAATGCATTTTCACTGATCAACCTCAAACACAGTAGAAATTCAGAGGGGTCTCTGGGAGGGACTTTTCTGCCTATTCCAGTCAGAAGACCTGTAATGAACAATTTAGTCCTGTTCAATTCCCTTTCTCAGAGTGATACTTGCAGAGGAGAGCACACAACTGATGGGGGAAAAAATGGTAGAGACATTTGTATAAACATCCAATCCCATCCCTGGAAGTGTCCCAGGCCAGGCTGGAAGGGGCTTGGAGCCATGTGGGATAGTGGGAGGTGTCCCTGCCCATGGCAGGGGGTGGAATGGGATGGCCCTTAAGGTCCCTCCCAATCCAAACCAATCCATGCCTGTGATCTTCACTAGGATAAAACAGACCACTATAATACCTCTGTTTCTTCCAGCTATCTGTAACTCCTGAACCAACCTTTGTAGGTGGTGGTTGGAGAAAATCATCCCTGGTAAGAGGCAGTCAAGTTTGCTTTAAACATTGAGTGAAGACAAACCCCTCATCTCTTGGGAAGTTGTTTCTGTAGCACTAATTCAGTTGTTTCAGATGATTCAGTTGCTTCAGTTGATTCAGTTGATTCAGTTGATTCAGTTAATTCTTTCTTTTAACTCCCCAAGAAATGCTCAGGCCCTGTCCTAGGAGAAGCCTAATTACAATTAAAATTACAAGTACAATTACAATTACAAATACTATGATTTTCCATAGCAAAACATCCATAGCTGCATGGACAATTCACTTCTTGAGGAATTACATAAAGCCTCAAGTCACTCACTAGAGTTGACCAAGAATTACCTACAGATGCACGACTGGACTTGTAATGAATTCTGCTTTCCTTTGCAAACAGTGTGAACATCCATGGAGCCATTGTGGGAACTGGCATCTCCCTCACGTCCTGGGCTCCTTTGCATGTACATATTTTCCTACAACACAACAGTTTTTCTTCCTGCCACACAGGGACTTACATGATATGGGGTGCAGCAGGCTGTGGTGTCCAGCTCACACACCTGGACCAAAACCCCATGGCTGCACATGCAGGTGTGGATTAAACCTGCAGAAAAGCTCGGCTTTTCTACACATAAATGTTTTAAAGCTTTAATTTCCTGAGAAAAAGACTCCTGCTAGTGAGCTCTTTAGGGCTGAGAAAACTCTCCTGTTTGCCAGGTTTTGTCCTGCCACAAGGTAATGTACATCCTAAATTTAAAAAATAGAAAACCAGAATCTCTCAGATCAGTGATTTTTTCACTGTTATTTGAAACAGGGATTTTTGTATCTACTCATGAATCATCTGATCCTGCCAATACCAGACAGGAGTTGCCGTGCTGGGGGAGAAATGGCCTTATCTCACAAAGAAACACCTCCCTCCCTGTGAGCACAGCCAGCAGTGGCTCGCCCTGGTGCTGGCAGATCTTTGCATATTTGGCAGGTGGGCTTCCTCTCCTGTGGGCTGAGCTCCCAGCAGAGCGTGGTTTGTGGTGATTAGTATTGATACTGTGGATTAGTATTTTCTCTTCCTTCCCCCTCACCCTTGTCCAAGGCTTTCAAAAACAGGAATCCTTTGTTCAAACACATCCTCACCTGCTCAGGCTCAGGGCAAGAATCAGACATGTGCTGCTACCTGTTGCCTGGCAGCTAAAATGAAAGGCAAAAATTGTATTTTAGGGATACGTGGTTTAATTAATACTGGAAACTCCTTGGATAATGCTGTTTTCAATTTAATGCAAGAATTTCTTCCAGCTTTCCTTTATTTTTGACACAGACAATACCCCTCTTTGGTGTCCTGCTGTCAGCCTGTAGTTCCAGCTGTCCCAAACTAACCTGCTTTCTTTTGTGCCATGCTCTTCAAAAATTATGCAGAGATGTCTCTCTGTACATATATTTCTTTGAAAAAACAAAACAAAAAAAAAGGTTATTTTCTTCTTTAGGGGCAAAGGCTTTGTAAGCAAAATAATCTGAACCAAGTCTTAGAAGGTTATTAAAAAAAGAAAATAACACAAACAAACAATCAAACAAAACTTGCTGCAGATGGCTGGGAGCAGCACCTCATTTTTCATTATGGGGGGTGGCTGGTGACTTTATTTTTCTTGGCCCTGAGAAAGACCAAGCATTCCTTAAGCCATGTAAATATCCAGCTACGTCTCACTCAGGGCAAGATGAGCATGTACATTAGTGGCTTTTCATCAGACACATGCTAGCTGCTCTGAGGCTGAGAGTCAAGGGGGGTGGGCAGAGGAAGGGGTAGCAAAGTTCATGGGAACGTCTCCAACCCCTTCCATTCCCAAAGAGTTCCTGCACAGCGTTGTTAACAAGGTATTTGTGATGCTTTCGGAGCAAAACCTTGGGGAGGGTTTGGGAGCTGCTGTCTCATCTGGTACCTTGTCACCAACCGTGGCCGGTGTGGGCCACTTCAAAGGCCGGCCCGGGCCACCCATGGAGAAAGTTTATCCCTAACTCTTGCTAGCTCGGGACGGGCCCGAGGCTGGGAGCACTGGGAGCTGTCCCGGGGAGGACAGCAGGCCGCTCCCCTCGGTGGTGGCAGTTGTCACAGCAACCCCCAGGAGCAGAGCCAGCCAGCGGGATGTGACTTTACATCATTATCTCGGGAAGCAGTTGCAAATCAGGCATTGAAAACACATGCCGCACTCACAAACCAGAGGGCTGTCATTGTTAAATGATATCACAGCTGGCCAAGAGGAATTCTCCTCTGGTGGGCAGAAATGCCTCTCCTGACTGATTTTGTGGACGCATTCCTCCTCCCCGTTGTTCATTGTCTAACTCAACTTGAGCTGCCTCTCCAGTCTCTGGTGCGAGATTCAGATTTCTCTTCCTTGTATAAAACAAAAAACAAATGAAGAAAACAAAGCTACCAACACCAGACACTTCCCTAATACTTTGAATATGCAAAAAGATATTATTTTTGAATGGAGTGAAAAAATTTTATCTGGAAATTCCAAGTTAATATTCATTTTTCTTGAAAAGAAGCATCTGGATCTCCTAGGCACCCCTGCAAACTCAACCTCAATTTAAATGTGCTTGTAAAAATCATATTCAAGCGCTTGGCAATCCTTTCTTCCTGGAATTCCAAGAAAAATCTTATCTGGATATGAGGGCAGGAGTCAGAAGGCACTAACAGAGCATTGGACTGAACACTTACAGCTAAATTTTGCAAAGTAGGGAAACTTCAATGTTCTCCTCGACAGCTTTCAGGATACAGTACAAAATATTTCTCTTACATTTTTTTCCTAAGCATTAGGAAGTTTAGCCCAACAAAGCAGTTGTTTCGCATAGATTCTCTTTTTAATCTCTTGGCTTTGTGTTCAGGAAGACATAAGACAAAGACAGCTTTTAGTGTGGATGACAGCACAGGAGATCCTAATTACACCTGTGGAAAAACAGCTCTTTTCTTTCAATGAACAGCTTTTTTTAAAAGAGGAAGCAAATAGGCTTAGGTTGAAAAGACAGATCTTCAGGCATTTTTTGTTTCCTTAAAGATCACTCTGAAAACTTTACATTGTGAGACAAGACACCTCTTTCATTTAGCTCAGAGGTTCTTTCATTTTCTGAACTTAATTAGAAAAAAAGAAAAAGGAAAAAACTAAGCAAATCACAAGGTTTTCTTTTTAAAGGACAGTATGCCTTGACAACTAAAAAAAATTCTTTTAACTTATCTCAAAAATTAAAAAGGTGTTTCTTCTCTTAGCTAAATTATCAACTGGATTTACCTGCAAATCCATCCTGTGCAAAACAACTTTTAGCACTTATACGATTGCATGGTTCTATTCCCATGAGTAGAAGGACCATAGACTCCCTGATACAACCCCAAACAAGGCTAAACCTGGTGATTGATTACCACCATTCACACTAATTGATCTAGAGCCTTCTTAGTGCTGCTGTAGAGGTGTGCAAAGAGCTGAACAACAGCAACCTTTCCTCTTTTTATTTAATTCCAACTCCATAGCAGCACCTGGATGTCTCCTCTTCACACTGGGTCCCAGTAGGTTTTTTGCACCCTATTTCCTGGAGGTGCACGACCACCAAGGGCAGGTTCACCTGGAGCAACACCTGTGACAAACCCAACATCCATCACTGACAGCAGGCAAGGCACAGGTCGGAGCCTGGACCCAGCAGTGCCCCGTGGCCAAACCCTCAGCTCAGACACACACAGTGCCATTGTCCCTGCTTCAGAAATAACTTACAGTTCTTGTTTCTGTAAGTAATATTTAATCTGTGCATCTCTTTAATCCTTGCCATGGTTTCACCCCAGCCAGCGGCCCAGGCCCCTGCAGCCGCTCGCTCACAGCCCCACCAGTGGATTGGGGAGAGAATGGAGAAACTGGGGAACTCCTGGGTTCAGATGAAGACAGTTCAACAAGGAAAGCGAAAGCCATGCAGACAAGCAAAGCAAAACCAGGAATTCCCTGCTTCCTACATTCAGTCACCTCCAGGAGGGCAGGGCCCGAACAGTGACTTGGGAAGACAAACTCCATCACGCCCAACATCCCCCTAACTCTTTATTCCTTCCGCTGTCCATACTGAGCACGATGCCATAAGGCCTGCGACGTCCCTTGGGTCAGTTTTGGTCACCTGTCCTGGCTGTGTCCCCTCCCAGCCTCCCAGGCACCCCCAGCCCCTCCCCAGCATGGCCATACCAGAGGCAGGAAAGGCCTTGGCTCTCTCTAAGGGCTGCTCAGCACGAACAAAAACATCTCTATATTATCACCCCTGTGCTCAGCACAAATCCAAAACATAGCCCCATTCCAGCCACTGGGAAGAAAATGAACTGGACCCAGCCAAAACCAGCACAACCCCACAAACAGCTGCAGTGAGTTCCCAGCACCACAACCTGGCTCTCACTATCCCAGATTTTATCAGTAAGGACATACCTTTATAATGAGAAGTCACATTTAAGTAATGAAAATTGGTGTTTTCCTTTAAATGAGCAGAAACATAAAAACTCCCCAGCATGGCAGACAGGAAAGGAAAATAGTGTGTGTGTGTGTATACTGCTCTAGGGTCTTAAGGATCACAATTATATTGGACCTTTTACTGAGGGTTTTGCAATCATACATCAGAAGTTTCTTTACTAATAGTTATATTCCAGGATGCCCCTTGACGTGAATTCAGCACTGTTGACAAGAAAAGATATTGCAATCAAGGCAAGCCACAGTCCAAGAGCTTTTGTTATTAACACCTTCTTTGTCTTTCCCTACAGTAATTCCTCTCAGGAGCCACACCAATCAAGTTATAAAGGTGAGTGTTAAGATGATAGGAGGATAATCTCATATAAGGGACAGAGAAAGGGACACAGGCTACAACCAGGAGCAGGAAGCAAATGGGGAGGACCCATGACTGAAATGGCATCACCAGCAGGAATCATTTAACAGCACTGACAGTGTAACATCAATAGTAATAAAATAAAAATTAGTGCTGCATCTTCATTTCCCTTTCCTCACAATATAATTTTTTTTCTGGCTTGCTGTTTGAAAGCTGAGTTGTTTTTTCAGTAATCAGGAGAATGGTGAGAACTTAAACAAACCTGTTTGGTGAGAAAGCTCTCTTGAAAAAAAAAAATTCTTAAAACAAAGAAAATTCTCAAGCTGGGAGACAAAAAGAGAGAGAGGGAGAATAATAAAAGTCAACTGAGAAGTCTCCAAGGGGAGAAAAAAAAAAAAGGAAGACTTAATTATGCACTAGTTTCTTTTGCTAGCATGTTTCTTGACTTGGCACAGCTGGAAAATAGAAAACTCACTGCCAAAATATCAAATGTCCCTGATGTGGGCTCAGTGCTCGTAAAGTTATGTGTGTGTCTTTTTCTCCCACTTCGTCTGATTGCACAGAAAGATGAAATAAAGGGCTCAGCGAGATAAATACTGGCAGCTGTCTGGAAGATCAGTGTAGTGGGCAGGGTCCCTTGCAAGGAGCCAAGAGGGGCTTTTTCCACTCACTTTCGGCCAAGGAGGGAGAGGCTTTTGAAACCGGGTCTTTCCAGAGGGCACTGCTGTCAGGCCCCCAGGTCCACTCACCATTCTGCAGTGACAAATTGCCCTTCTGTGGACGTGCTTCTGCTGAAGGATGTGCCACAGAGTCAGAAGTTATTTTGTTTCATGAAGGAGTGGGTTTCTCTTTGCAGCTTGCAAAGAATGAGCTTTCTGTACCATCAGTCTTATGACAGGACTGTATAAGGATATGAAGTTCAGCAGAGAAACAGGCCCCAGGCTATACGGTACAATTCATCCCTGAAAATACTGATCTTATCCATTCAAATAATACACAGAATTTATATACTTAAATTGGGATTATATACCACCTTTGAAAGAAGCAGGAGACCTATCCATGATAAATCTTCCAAATTTCTTGTCACTGGGACTAGGGACAGAACTTTCTGAACAATTATATGTATTTCTTCAAAAAGACCTTCCTCAGATTCCATTTCATTGCTTTATAATTTTTTGTGACTTCACTTCCTTTTTTGCTAATTTATGACAGGGAATATTTTAGACTGTTACAGCTAAAAGCAAAACCAAGATATCCTCTGATGTATCTTTAGACTTGCAAAGTTAGCCATATATCATTGTGACACTATGACATAAATAAAAATATAATTTCTAGCTAGTAACAACTAACTTAGCCCTGATCACATCAACACAGGTCTTAACATGGGGGAATGCTGCAGGGATCTGTAAACCAGACATAAACAGTCCAGCGAATTTGCCAGGCAGGGAATAGAATAGAATAGAAAGAATAGAATAGAATAGAAGAGAATAGAATAGAATAGAATAGAATAGAATAGAATAGAATAGAATAGAATAGAATAGAATAGAATAGAATAGAATAGAAGTTCTTTGGGTTGGAAGGGACCCTAAAGCTCATCTTGTTCCACCCCCTGCAACCTTCCACTAGGCCACGTGGATTATGATGCTGGGGACAGGGAGGAAACACCAGCTGGAACCAGGGCACCACAGAGAGCTTTAAGCTCTAAGACAGAGAGCAGGTATATTGTAGGTATATATTACATATACATGGTGATTTCTGGCAGTGCAACCTGGTAAGGCTGCATCAGACACTGCTCTAGGCACAGGTATGAATCACGCTTGGGTGAATTAAGAGGATTGTTCAGCACCACCCAAATGCCCCTGGAGGCCCACACAGAGGCTCCTCCCTCCCTCTGCTAACATTTTTATAGCCTTTGCTTTTTACTGGCTTGGCGAGTTGTGAGTGCACCCTTGGTAAACATCCTAAATCACAGCAAAGAGTGATCAAAGTGCTTGTCCCCACAATTAACAACGCCTTTGCTAATTGTATTTGTTCTTGAACTGCTTTATAGAAGACTTTCCCACCATTATTTGCAACTCTTTTTTATCCTCTATCATGTGAGTGTTTTACTGCAGGAACGTGGGCTTACCCCATTATGCATAGCACCTCCCACCAACACTTGGCTCAGGATGATTATTTTGTTCATGTTTGCCTTTTATGTTTCTCAGTCTTCCCTGGCTTTTTTCCACTTGAGCTCTGGGAACAATGATGGAACTGAAATGTGCAGAAGCCTAATGAAATATGAAATCTGGTGACAGAATAAAATGTGATTAAAAAACAGTTTTAAGAGTTTCAATAATCCATTCTTCTAAAACTTCACAATACCACAAATGGGATACAACATAGATTGTCTGAAAAAGATCCATGAAAAGATCAGCTGGGTTGCTTTTGGTACGCTGCACATGGAGATGGATTAGAGCCTCACCTGTTTTTACATTCAGCAGTAGAACACGGATCAAAACCTACGAGATGTGGGATTTACCAGTTCTGCATTGCCTCTCAGGGAAATTCCTGAGGAACACTACACACACAGTCAGAATACAGAGAAGGTGCTTTAAACAGTAGGTTATAAATGAGCCCTTAGGTTATAAATGAGACTTTTGTAGGGAAGAGCAATGTCATTTCTTAAAATAGATAAGTTAGCCAGTTAGCTTACACACCCAAAATCTTTGCCCCTTTTTTCTGACTGAAGCTGTTACTGTTACCTCTCCACACAAACCTGCTGCAGGTGTAAATTTATGTCAATCACCAAAAGATCTTGCCAGAAGAACAGAGGGGCAGGCTGAATTAACAACTTGGTTCTTTGGTATCTCACATCTACGAAACTTCACTCAGAAGAAAACTGCCACACCAAACCCATCAATGCAGTAGAGTCAGCTTGAAACATTCAGGAGAAGCAAGAGGCACTTGGAAAGGAAAACAGGTAAGTACCCTGTTCCCTTCACCAAGCCTTGAATCTTTTTTCCCCCTCCACTTCTAGAAGCCCTGCATCTCCAGCATCAAAGAGACACAAGACAGGCCCACCTGTGACTTTTCTCACTCAGCAGAATTACCCAGGCTTAAAATATAAGACATGTTGAAAACCTTACAAGCTGAGAACACTGTAGACACTGAGCCTGGGAGTCTCCTACTGTGAAGGTATTTCCAAAAGAGCAGATAAAAGATGCAGGGAGTTCTAGTCTGAGACTATTAAGAAGAAAAGAAGAAAAAAAAAAAGATAAAAACCAAGTTAAACCCACAACCAAACAAACAATAAACTCCAGGAAGAGGAGTCGTCCAACACTAAATGAAATCAACGTCGATGTGTCTAAGTGTGTGATGTACAACAGCCCTTGTCCCTGCCCAGAAACACGATGGAGAGACAATAATAATAATGAATTTGTCATTTTACAGACTCCAATTAGAAACTGAGGGGCCTGCAAAGAGCTCTAGAGAAGAGACAAAGGGACCTGGGCACAAATCCTTGGGTTGTGCTTGTGTTTGGGTCCTGCACAGGAGCATTTACACTGTGCAAAGGTGGCTGCACAGGTTTCCTGACTGGCCCAAGCAAAGGGTGCTGAGGTCTTCAGTTTCTAGACATGGATCTCTCACTGTGGTTGAAACCTGTTCTTGGTGCCGTGGAAGCAGGAGGGATTTCTGGCACTGGACTTAACGGGCCAAAACTCATCCCAAAGTGTTTCCAGAGCTCTAAGCACAGTGGTGCTCCCATGTCAGGTAAGCCCTTCAGTCAGGAGTTCAACAAAAAGTCACTCATGTTACCAGAAGTGCCTCCAGACCTGTGTTCAAGACTCAAACACATAGAATTTTAAAATGGAATCACTAAAAATCAGTAAAACATTAAAAGTTTATGCAGGATTTCTTCTATTTTTTTAAGTATCATTTGAGAAGCAAAGGTACTTCCAGGCACAATCCTAGAACACTGCAAAAATAACTCAAAGACTTAAAAGATGCTACAGATTGAGTATGATAAAGAAGCTAATTGTTGCTTTTTCTAACCAGGAACACCAACACACCAGGGAGCCAAGCCTTAGAAATAATATTGTCCACAGCAGAACCTCTGGAAGGGAACGTTTGTATTTGCTGTTTTCACATGAAAAAGCAAAAAAGTTATTTGCTTACCTTCTTCTGCAAAACAGTATTTTTTGGAAGTGTTCTCATTTCCTTCAAAACTTAAATTATAAAATGTGATTAAATATTAAAAATGACACACCTTTCTCATTCTTTTAAATATTTACACCTATTTTTGGCTTAAAATTATGGCAAAAATTATTAACCCTTCCTTTCAGTAGGTCAGTATAAATACAGCTTAACTTAATATTAAAAAAAAAAAATTTTGGACTCTGAAACCAATATTGGTTTTTTATGAAAGAGCATTTTTTAATTAAAGACTGCAGGCAGGTTTCTTCAGCACTCTAAGGGGTTTTTTTATCACAAACTTCTTTTTAACAATGAAAGTGTGCCTTAGGGAGATTTAATCTGAATTTTCTTCAGGATAATTGCCTTTCTTCTCCTCTATGATGTCATCATGGAGAGGTCTGGGGCACTGCCATAGCGCTAAATAGAAAGCAAGTTGTGTTGATATTGACCAAGTTATGGATGGAAAAGTTTCCATTTAATCGCAGTTCTTGTCAGATCAATCACTCCCCGGTGGGTTTTCAGCCGGTACCACAGAGTGTGTCAGCCCTGCAGTGCAGCAGTGTCCCCAGGGAGGTCCCTGGGATGGTGGCTTTACCTGGGCAACAACGGGCTCCACCTTCAGCAGGAGGTCTCCACGTGCTTCCTGCCTGTCTGAGGAGCTCCCGCATGCTCAGAACTAGGACAAAGAGCAAAAACTACCCTCAAACCATCAGACACACTTCCCTCCTCAGCAGTATCCCCTCTTCTGTGTGACACCTCAGCTGGGATCAGACCTTGCTGTGGGGTTCCCTTCCCTGTGTATTTTACCCAGGGCGAGTAATTTTATATTTTTTTAACGTCAACGCCATCACTTTCCAGAGCAGCTCCTGAATCAATCAACATTTCAGCAGTGTAGGGGGATATGAAAAGTCAGCTGCTCTGCTTTGGCTTTGAATTAACTCCTACCCTGAGAGACCATGTTTCCTCCAGGGAATCGTCCTTATAAATACAGAAAACTTTCTAAAATATTTACACAGGATTGTATTCCATTTACTCAACGTGCCACAAATCGTTCGGTTACATAGCTCATACTTGTTTCTGAGAACAAGGATCAAACTTACAATTAAATAGCAAGAACACTACCTGCTTTTCCTATATGGAAATGTTCAAAAACAGAGCACACAGAGTAGGAACAGACTGTGTAACACAGATGTTATGTAAATACAGGTTTCAGGGGATGGGATTAAACAGCCTCTAGAATGACTTCAAGATTAGTTTTTACTTCAAACATATAATCCTGACTTCATTAGTAGAGAAATTAAGCTCTCCATAGGAAAATAGATTACTATGAATATAATTAACACATAACTTGTGTACATTATTTTTAATTTCCTGGATTAGAGCTGTTCCTTCATTCAGAAGTTTTTATTCGGATTAACTAAACAAAAAAAACCCCAAACAAATAAACAAAAACCAACCAGAAAACCCACAGGAAACTGAATAACTGTAAAGTCACTAAAGCCCTCCAGATTTATTCACCACAACCCCATTCACACTTTTATTCCCTTATTGCTCTTACACCTCCTTCCTGCAAAAGAAAGAATATTGACTCAATGTCCTAAACATGCAAAAACTGGGATTTAATGAAACTTTTATAAGCACTTAACTAGATAGTAGTTAGAAAATTAACCTGTAGATACAATGTTAAATGAGGGGGTTAAATGCAGATAACATAATTTATACTGCATTTCTACACATTATATAGAGAGTGTATGAACTATATACTATGATATATACTATGTATATTATGCTAAATGTTCTCTACTAGTGTGTGTAAAATTTTACATTCCAAATTATGTGTAAAATGAATATTAAGTAAGAAATTTTGGAATAGAATAGTTAAATACAAATATGGTATTTAATATATAAATACATAGTAGTATACTTTAATATTAGTTGTATATTACTAATTAATATGTAATACATAATATGTAAAATGCAATATATATCATTAAAAATTATATATTCTATTACATTGTAATAGAGTCCTATATGCTATCTTGTATATTATACACTATGCAATGTTATTGTGTATTATATTTTTTATATTATAGATAATATATTACATATTATTGATTATGAGTTCTGCATGGTGCATTATGCATTATATAATAATATATTATACACTATATAATATATAATAAATATCTACTATATAATATAATATATATTATGTAATTACTAATATGGTCTATTATATATAATAATGGGCTTGTTTAATAGAGCATGGAGGTCATAAATGCCCTAATGATCTCTAATGATCTCCAATGATCCATGGAACCCATGCCACAGAGGAAATAACATAAGCTGCAGTTTAGCAGCACAAGGATGAAATGAAAACTCATAAAGATGCTAAGCCCATGCTAAAATGTTTTGCTGAAACTTGTCCTTTGAATGGAATAATGCCTTTAAATTTGAATGTAGGGTTCTGCAGAGGAATTTCAGAAGGACTGGGCAATAACACAAGGAAACATCAGCATTTACTCTATAAAATCACATAGATTAGGTGTGTTTGTGCAGTGTTTCGAGACAATATGGTACATATTCCTTGAGAGCCAGAAGGCAGCTGCCCTACAAAACCCCTCTCTTTCCAGCAGTCCAAGGAGCTGTGCAGCACAGGAAATAAAGGCTCTCTGGCCACATTCAGTTCTTCAGCTCATCCTTGCCCAGGTGTCTGGCTCGGGCTGGGCAGAGGCGGCACACCAGTGAGCGACGTCCTGCCGCTGGCCTTTGAGGCTGGACTGACACAGTCACAGAATCACTGGGGTTGGAAAAGCCCTCTGAGGTGATCGCACCCAACCATTCCCCCAGGCCACCACTGACCCACGTCCCCAGGTGCCACATCCACACACTTTCTGAATGCTTCCAGGGACAGTGATTCCACCACCTTCCCAGGCAGCCCCTTCCAGTATCTGACTGTTGCGGCGGAAAATAATGCTACCAGAGGAGCAGCCAGCCCCCAAAGGACATTGGTGGGACACTGCCTCTGTCTAAGGCTTTCTCCCCCTTCGAGGAAGTTAGTAATTCTGCCTTATGGTTCTCCCCCTAAGTAGCTGTTTGGTTTCTCCCTCAGTTAAGTGTACACCCCATTATGTTAATTCCCTTGTCCATCAATTGTAGGTCCTTACCCCAGTTCTGGAAAGCTCTCCCCTGGTTTGTACCCCATTGGCTCTGGCTCCCTTTCTCCTCCCCTCTCCTTCCCCAATTGGTTCTCCCCATGTCACCCCACCTTATCTCCGGCCCTGGACCCTCACCCCATCGGATCCCGGTGCTCTCTCCTCCCGCTTCTACCCCCATATAAAATCTTGCTTAAGAACTAGCTGCATGGTCTTTCTTCCCTGGAAGATTTGGAGGTTGTTTCGCTCCTGGACTCTCTGCTTATTAAAGTCTTCAGAACCCACACGAAAGGTCCCTCTCGACTCCTTGTCTCCAGATGGATGCCTTTGTAGACTGTCCGTGTGAGTGTGTGTGCGCTGCCACCACGCCACTCCTCGTGGACACCGCGAGGCTGAGTCACCTGACAACTCTTTCAACCCTTCCCAATTCCCAACCTGGCCCTCCCCTGGCACAGCTGAGGCCGTTCCCTCTCCTCCTGTCCCTGTTCCCTGGGAGCAGATCCCAAATCTCCCCTGGCTGCCCCCTCCTGTCAGGGGCTTGTGCAGAGCCCTGAGCCTCCTCTGCTCCAGGCTGAGCCCCTTTCCCAGCTCCCTCAGCTGCTCCTGCTGCTCCAGCCCCTTCCCAGCTCCATTCCCTTTCCTGGACACACTCCAGCCCCTCAAAAGCCGGGGGTATCCATCCACCATCTCCAGGGGACTGCAGTACGTGCTTTCCATTTCTCGCCTGCTCTTGCACTTCTGTACCCAACACCTCATGGAGCGCACAGAGCTGGTAATTGCTGATAGCAGGTGAAATATACAAGGAAAAGTGGAACTTTTTGATGTTTTTGATCTCTGCTTAGTAAGGTAAGCAGCTTGCCTGTGCTCCAGCCATCCTCTGAGGGCTCCCCTCAGCCTGAGTTAGCCACCGGCTCAGGATGTTGTGGTGTAAACCCATGCTCTGGTACACTGAGAATTCAGCACCAGAGCAAACCCATTCCCCCCAAATCAATATCAAACCTCCTTCAGTTCCCATGACACGAGGTCAAGAAAAGGCAGAAAGCTTCAGAAAACTCCCTCCAGGATGTTTGTTCAGTCAGGGCACAATCCTAAGGTGTTAAGGGAGGTTTTATTTGGCTGGTGCTCAGCTAAATTTCTGTTTATCCTGGGAACTCAGGATTTGTTCTACTCGCAAAGGAAAGTCTCAACAAGTAAAACAGGAGCAGAGACTGATAATTCATCTCATTCTGTCCATCACTGCTGTCTCAGAAAAGACAATGCAGAGCAATGTACTCCTCAAATTATGTGTTTTTGGTAGCCTTACAAAAATTTGGTTTTTTCGTTTGTGATCCAGGTAAATAATTTCAGTTTGGTTTTACAAAAGTAAAAAGGGAACTGATAGCCCAGATAGTCTGAGCAGCAGTGGGAAATCTGGGAAAGACTTCTTAAGAAACCAGAAAATACACCTTGAAACTATAATCTTTCACTATGATGAACGTTCAGACAAGGATAAAGTTGGCCTCAAAAATCTTGGAATAAATTCTTAAATTAAAAGCACTTTGAAGCCTTGACAAAGTGGTAAGAAACACACTATAAAGAAATAATGTATCTTGACTGAGAAATGAACAAAAAGACCTAAGACACCTCCTTCACAGTTAGCATACTTTTTTTTAACAGTACACATAAAGCATATCATTACCAAGCTTAAAGTTTCCTTGACGATTTGAGGTGGTTGGTTAGTCTGAACAGAAAGTGACAAGGGGTGAAAATGAAATGCAAGAGAGAGAACAAAAAAATACATATATCCACTTACATTCAAACTCTGTGTCTCTTGTGTGAACTGCTGCAGGGATAATTTATTCACACCAGTGTTTTTTCTCAGTCAACAGCTCCATGCCACCAAGCCAGGCTGCTCCTGCCTGCTCAGCTCAGACCCACTGATACCTGATTGTGTGAGGAGGAAAGGAATCACAACCAAACATTGAGAGCAATGTCACAATGGCCAGTGCAATTTGGGTTCTGCAGGATTGAGAGACTTGAGAGTGACTCCCTGCAGAACAGGGCTTGGAGGGGTCTGCATCCCAACATACTGAACCATAGAACCACAGACTGGTTTGGGTTGGAAGGGACCTTAAATATCACCCATCCCACTCCCTGCCACGGGCAGGGACACCTTCCACCATCCCAGGTTGCTTCAATCCTCCTCCAGCCTGGCCTTGGACACTCCCAGGGATCCAGGGGCAGCCACAGCTGCTCTGGGCACCCTGTGCCAGGGCCTCACCTCCCTCACTGGGAACAATTCCTTCCCCATATCCCATCCAACCCTGCCCTCTGGCAGTGGGAAGCCATTCCCTGTGTCCTGTCCCTCCATCCCTTGTCCAGAGTCTCTCTCCATCCTTCCTGTGGCTCCTTCAGGCACGGGAAGGCCACAATTAGGTCACCCTTAATCCTATTTTTTCCACGTTCTGCCCCAATGCATGGGTGAGACAGCAGCAAATACAACTTTGCAGTTAGGGAAGTTTGCAGAACTGGGACATTAATAATAGCAAAAGAAATTAAAAGAGTCAGTTACTTGTTCTACAAGCCAACTAAGAGGCAAGACCGTGACTCAGAACAGGTCCAGGGAGGGTGAAGGAGGAGGGTGAAGGAGCAGAGCTCTCAGCATCCCCTCGGTGGGGAGGGAAGGGCAGGCCCCCCACGGGAGCTGCAGGGCTGCACCGACCTGGACTCACATCTGCTTCCTTGCAGAGCCTCTCCTCACTTGTGTCCTAAATAAAACTCCCCAATAGGAGCAAAATAATCCTTGTGGAGTGCCTTCATCCCCCATAAAGGCTTTCAGTGTGTTGCTAGGCTTTCTTTCTAGCTTTAACTGTGTTTAGGAGTGGAATTGTAATTTAAATCCTTTTATTCCTGGTTTGGGGGGGTAACTCTAGTCTAGCCTGCCCTCTAGTGCTGTGTGGATCCATGTCTCAGCGTGAAAACCACCGGGAATCCTGGAGTCAGAGGGTTCGAGGTGCCGTGGCCAGTGTGTTTGGATGGGTTTGGATATTGTACCAGCAGCAGTCTGCCACAGATGCCCTAATCAACGCCTTGAAACGTCATTTCATTACTGAAATATCATTTAAACTTACCTGGAAGACTAGAAAAGTTGCCTGTAAATACAGGGTCATGATTTAGAGGAACCAGTCTCTCCTTCTTTATTAAGTTTTGCCAGCCAACTCTCTACAGAAATCCCAGATTTGGCCCCTGCTGGCATAACACAACCACAAATACATTTTTTTTCCCCTGCCCTTATGTAAAGGATGCCTAAACATTTGTGCACATCTAACACAAAATATGATAGTGCTAAAAATCTTACATACAATTCATCCGGAATACGTATCCATGTAAAGAGGATTTTGATTTACCATATCTTGATGTTTCAGTGCCAAGACTGTGGGTGTAGAAGCACACAGATCTGCTGTTACTGCAGTGAGAAGACTGATAATGAAATTAGGTAGCTGGAGGAGCAAATTTCTAAAATCAGGAGACACAAACACACACATTACTAAGTTAATCAGTAAAACTTCCAGGTGGTCAGCACAGGTGAAAAATATTTCTACCCCCAAAAAGCCCTTTGTTTCTGGTTTGTGAAAGCGTTTACACTGAGTTATGGGTGTCCTTCATTTCATTCTTTACTTATTAGTACTTTAAGAAATTATTTAAATAAATATATTGTTACCAATTTCTGATTGTTGATATCTTTAGTCTAATGAAAAATGTACTTTCAGTAAATTAATGCATTCTGTGATCAGTTCAGTGGTGGTTTCACTAGCGTTTTCATTATTTTTATATTATATTTAATACAAAGCCATATATATGTATAGAGGCATCAAATCCTTTTGAAAATATAAAATGGATCCACTGCAAATAATCTGAACTAAAACCAGCCTCAGTGTTTGATTTTTTTTGGTAGGTTTTTGTTTCTGGATCATCTAAAGGAGGACAGATTGTTTCCAGGTTTTGCCAGGGAAGCAAACTAGCACACGTAGTCACTCATTCAGGGGGCTCTGCCTCTCCAGATCCTCTGCTCCTGTTTCAGGATCCATGACAATTATTTCTCCATTTCACCAGCCAGACAAATGAAACCCACACCAAAAACCTCCATCCGACCTTGTTTTCTTTGAAGAAGTGAAACGATTTAAAATAGAACCGAAGGACTCCAGCCTGTCTCCCGTGCCTTTGGCTGGTGGTGGTCCCTGGGCAGGACCTGAGCCAGGGGTCGCAGGGACACCCCCTTTCCCACCAGGATCCACTGTGACCCCGGACCACCCACAGTGTCCCAGCAGTGTCCCCCTCAGGGGTCCCAGGCTGCTCCCACGTGTGCTGATCAGCTTGTCCACCCCCTAAAATGCCTCTGGGGGCAGGCAAAGTTGGGTTAGGCGTTTTTTTGAAAACAGATTTTGACTGAAGTGGGTTTAGGGGTGTTCACAGATGCAAGTTTCAGGCAGAGGCAGGAGAACAGCCCCGCAGTGGAGCAGAGCAGCCTTCACTCAGCACAGCTCTCTAGCCACCACCAAAAAAAATCCACATCTGACCCCTCCACCAGAACTCTCTCCCTCATCTGAGGGGAGAAACAAGTTCTTGTCACGTATGTTCATCTACCCAGGCCTGGGGAAATGGATCTCACCTCACCACAGCTGGCCTTGCACAGGTCTGCCGTGGCAGGGAGAGAAGGGCCAGGAGGTGGGAGCTGTGTGTTACTCTGTGTGCAAGGGCTCTGCTGTGGGAATGGGCTTGTCACAGTTTTCAAGGACAGCAAGCCAGATAAATGAGCCTTCAGTAGATGGGACGTAGGTTTCCCAAGTACCTAAGTTGTTAGAGCTCTTCCATAGAAAACATTAATTTCCCAGTCACTTTTCCACTTAGCAGCTGAGATACTGGGCTTGAGATCGAGCATGTACTAGACATAATGTGCAATTTGGTGTTCCCGCTGTGTCTGAGCATAAAGGTTCATGTTTTACATCATCCTTCCTGAGAAACCTCTCCCTTAGTGTCAGTAAAAGGCAGAGCTTGTTCTCTTTTGGGGAATGATCATGCATACATGGGAAATACACAGGGGAGCCCCTCGCCCCCCTGACTGCACTCCCATGGCTTGTGCTGCTGGTCCTCCTCGAGAGGTACAGAGCCCCTGCTACTGCCTGACACAGCTGTGCAAAATGCTACAGAGAGCTGGCAAACCTGGGATGGCCCCACCCATCACCTGCAAATTTCATTCTCCCAGAACTGACTCTGGCAGCTCATTAATTCCTGTTCTTTTCCCTCAGGTGTCTCCCCTCCCCAGGTTCTTTACTTTTGTCCCTACAGAAACTTCCACCACCTTTCTCTTAAAGCGCACACACACACACACACACACACACGTGTCATTGGGCTTCTGAACTCTGGAGGGGTGAAGGCACTTGCAGGACATCAGCATCCTCCTAATGTTGAAAATCCCAAGTGGTTGAAATTCCCAAATGGTTGAAAATTCAGTCATCTAGTAATACAAGTTGATTCCAGCTATCACTTACACCTAATTCTTACAAAAATAAGACAAAAGTCGTAATTTTCCCAGCAGCAACAGTGGTCCTGTAAAGGTCTTGATGTAGGACCTCAGAGCACTGGCAAAAGCTCCATGAGATTTTTAAAAATAATGTATTCTTTTTGTCACAGCCTTAGGCAGGCACAGCTTCACTGGGTTTTGTACAACCAAGAGGGTCAGCAAAGTACCCTTCCTTTAACACAAACTGTGGTTTTGACTTCAGCATAAAATTTGGGAGCCGAGTCTTTAATCCTAAAACTGATAATAACTTTGAAAATGCTGACAAAACTGCTGTCTTTTTCTGCCTTTTTACAGTTAACACATCCCATAGAGAGTATTAAGGCCATTTTCCATGACATCTGGAAAATTTTCAGAGTGTGCTGCTGACTGGTTCTCTCATCCTGAAAGTAAGTAAAACACATCCCTGAGATTCCCTATCACTGTCCTTCCACACCTCCTTTCCAGGAGCTGTTTTCAAAGCAGACTTTTCTACTTCTCTGCCTATTTGTTTTCTTGAATCTTAGATCATTATTTGCATTCTCCCGCTTTCCTCGGGCGACAGACAGATCTGAAATCAGATTTTAAAGAGTAGAGAATAACATCAAGATCAAATTCCACATCTATGTTGCACACTGTGTTGAAATAACCATGGGCTAATAGGAGTCTTATAAATGAGCTAATGAAAATCAGCCCAAAGACAGAAGAGATGGGGGAAAACGAATCTATTAGCATTATCTTGAAACTTAATCTTGAATTTTGGCTGCCCCTTTGTCAGGTTAATATAATCAGATAAGGCTGTGAAAATACAGATAGTAATTAGCATCTTTAACTTGGAATAAATGAGCAAGTAATTCAATACTGGAAATATATTCAGTTTTGTCTCTATTTGTGCAGAATATGACAAAAGATTAACTATCTCCCAAGGTTTCCCAGTTGCAACTGAGAACTATTTGTAATGGTGGGAAGACTGTGGTATTTTATTTCTCAGAAAATAGTTATGTGATTTCTCCTGTGCCGAGGTGCAGTGATATTTCATGTATAAGGAGTCCCTACTTGATAAATCACAAGGCACAGCTGACTGCAGAATTCCTTTATACCTTGAATAAATCTCCATCATGGCAACTAATGCCACAGCACTCATTTTTATGTTCTTTTGGAAAAGAGAGGAACTTTAAAATGAGAACATTACACATTATATGTGTGTGTGTGTGTGTGTATATATATATATATACATATATATATATATATATATTTAAAATATATATTTCCTGCGTTAAAAATCCTTACTTGCAGCTCAGGGACCTCTGTGCCCCTCTTGAACATCTGTCATTCCCATGAATTCAGCTGCCCTCTCTATGTAGGCTCCTTGTGGGTATTCTCTGCTCTGATTTGTGTCCTCTGGACTAATTTGACAAATCTAAACTGTTCCGTCTCATCTCAGGCCACCTCCTTGACAGCTCCTTGTGGAATGCCAGTTTCCACCTCCAGGACACTGGAACAAGGCTCTGTGCCCTCCTCAGCCCACCTGTGCTCTCCTGGTCACCCCTGAATGTCAGGCTCATGGCTGGGGTCAGGTAGGACATCCCTCCACATCCTTTATTGCTGAGGTGCTTGACAATGTTTGGCAAAGCATTTCTCTATTCATCTAAACTTTTTCCTTCTCAGTCTTGGGAAGGGTAGGGTGATGTTTACCTGGCATGTGAGACTTCTGCGTTCTTGCTTCTCGATCAGACATGTCCATGATGACCTGTGGGAATCATTCCTGCATCCCACTGCTTTCCTGTCCTTTACAAGATGCTTTTCCTGCTCTCCTGCAACAAAATTCATTTTTTAAGCTGTTTTTTGGGCTGTCTTCTCCTTCTTTCTCCTTGTCCACATGTGTGGCTGAAGACCCTTTCACTTACATCTGATCCTGTTAAACCACAGTAAAGGCTGTTAATGGCTTAGCTGAGGCTCCAGTTAACACCAACATTTAATTATTGTGCACAGTGTCATTTGCCAGTGACAAAATAGACTGACTTCTTCATTTGTGAAGCAGTAGTTTGGATCTCCTTGTCCACAGATCCTCTTCCTGAATTTAAATGTTAAAGGAAAATATTTGTTGAAGCAAATGGAGGTTTTTCAGCAAACACAACTTGAAAATTAGAATTCACCATTGATGAACCCTGTATCAGGTTAGGCTCTGTTCCACTGTGCTTTCCTGACAAAACAGCCAAAGAGCTGGGGGAAGACAGGGGATTTTTATTTTAATTTTGGAAATGTTTATTTTTAGGTAAACTTTTTGATTCAGCAGAAAGCACAGGAATAGAAAGCTCACATCAAAGCCTCCAAAAGAAATGTACATCTTATTCTGCTTAATTTTTCTCTGACCTTAAAGTTCCCAGCTTCACTTGTACCTGAAAGAAAAGCACTGCACGTGTGTGAGTGTGATGCACAGAGACAAATCAAGGGGATATTGTGATATGCTAAAATCAAGCTGCAAACCTGGAAAGTCCAGGTCTGATAGCCATGGCCTGGACTGTCAGGATCTTGAGGTCGCAGCATGACCTCACGACAAGCTCCTTTGCTCTACATCTCATTCACCCACCCAGTCCCTGGCAAACCAGGCAGGTGTTAGAAAAGGAGAGGCTGCAGAGCAACAGGCGGTGGACACGGAGCTGGCAGAGGTCTGGGGCAAAAAGCACCAGGCACAAACAGCAGTCCCAGAAGACACCGACCTGGCACTGGCAGGAGGCCTCGCAAGGGTGTGAGAGCCTCGCACAGGATGGGGCTGGAAGGTCCTGGTGCCATCCAGGCACAGGCTCCATCCTTCCCGTCGCTTGGTCTAACCTCAGGGGAACTGTCCCTGCGGTGGAGGCTACAGCGACCTTCCTGCAGACACGAATTCGTCTTGCTTTGGCAGCCATTGATCAGGCAGCGCTGGCTCAGAACCCAGGCAGCAAGCCTCAAGGCCTTTAGATGTTGCCACCCCAGGCACCCAGGAGCAAAGGAAAGCGAGAGAGGACGCTCTGTATGAGTTCAGAAGGTTTGTTGCTTCGAAGATTCAGGGACGAAAAACTGAGGAACAGGGTTGTGCAGGCCATTTTATACGGGAGGAAACAGGGCGGAGCAAACAGGGATAGCCAATGGGGGATGGCAAGGTAGGAGGGGTCCATGGGAAATCAACCAATGAGGAGCATTTAGAGGAGGGACAACAGGGAACAGCCAATGGAACATCGAGTAACTTAGAACTTCTGAGCACTAATACATAGTCAACTAAGAAGATGCATATTCATGAACTTAATGTATAAAACAACATAGAACTTTCCAGAACTGGGAGTTGTGCCTTAGATTTCAACCTTGCCCACAGACACGTCCTCTGATTCTGAGTCGTCAGCCCCTTGGAGGGCCAGTCTGGTGGGCATTGGAGTGCCACAGCGCAACAGTGGGCTGAGTCACCGCAGCGTTCCCCTGCACCACCT
Source organism: Atrichornis clamosus (assembly GCA_013400975.1). Lineage (NCBI taxonomy): Eukaryota > Metazoa > Chordata > Aves > Passeriformes > Menuridae > Atrichornis > Atrichornis clamosus. The sequence goes on from WBMZ01003041.1 coordinate 29,475, forward strand.
GCCATCGCGGAGAGCAGTGCCGCCCCGCCAAAGCCTGCTCTGAGCACCCCACGACACTCCCAGCGAGTGCCAGTTTGCTCCCTGGTGTCACTGCCAGGCCATGGGCATCTCATTACGCCACTGAAGTTTATGTTCGATACAACCTCATGCACGCAGCAACCACTGACTCCCTCTGGGTTGGGTTGGTGCCGAACCAAGGAGCTGCTCAAGGAGGCTGTGCGGAAATAAATTGTTCTGCTGTAAGGAAGGACAGTGAAAATTGCAATAATAGCTCTGTCAGGGAAAAAAATATCTATTTCATTAGTTTGTTCCGCCTGTATGAAGTTCATTTGCTTCAACACCTTCACTTTTCCATACTCACACAACAGAATCACAGAATCATAGAATAATAGAATAATTAAGGTTGGAGAACACCTCTAAGATCACCAGGTCCAACCATTAGCCTACCCATGTGTCCTTGGGCAGCTAAATCCCTTTCAGGCAGCATAAAAAGGTGACAAGAAAACACACAATATACAGTCCTAAGGTTTCAATGCACCCACCTGCTGAAATTAAAATTTGAGTTAAAAACCTCAGGAATAGTAAGTAAATTCTGGTTTAAGTTGCTAGTAAAATTAAATTTTTATTGACTGTGTTATCTAAGGGGCTGAGCAACCAGGGTTTGCAAGTGGAATGCAACTCAGCCTCAAGAATGAGATTCTGCGTGAATGCAAGAAGAAATTTTTCACTGTCTTTAGCTTCAGTATCCACAACTGTCTTCCAGAAGCCAGGAGTCTTCTGGAAGCCATCAGTCATCATCAAAACTCAGAGCTGATTGTTTTGATCCTGCTTTCCCACAACCTTGCTGCACAAAATAAAACTCAGGAAGCAATTCCTCGGAAGATTCCAGGGCTTGCTAAAGAACACTCTTCGTCTGTGTCCACAAAGCCTTCTTGTAACACAAGGAAAAGAGGGGTGGTCAATGCGAAACACAGAGAACATTTTCTCATAGCCCTCTTTGAAAGAGATGAAAAGCATAAGTGGATTAACACCTGTGCATCTCTTTCCAAAGGGAGCAGTTACGCCGAGGCGACATTAAAACCAGTGAAGGGTTCAGCGTTACATTCAAGTTTCCAGAAGTGACTGCTGGAAGACAGGAAACAATAATGTTTTAAGAGGTCTGTGAAAGGATCATTGTGCTGGTGTTTCTCTACATTAAATCACACATTTGTCAGTGTGTTTGTAGACCACAAACCATCCCAAACCTTCTCAGAGTTGCAGCCTGGAGTCCGTATGGTAAAATTTCTGTTCCCCAGGAGCCCACTTCACAGGATACCTTTCTTTGTTAAAACAAATATACTATTACATATTTTTCCTTCACTAAACAAAAGAGGTTGTTGTCTCCACAAGGCCCACAAGGTTCACCTCAGGCTCCAAAAGGCAGATGACAGTGGCCTGGTTGTAAGAGCCCTTCTCTACAGCACAGCATGATAGCATGCATCCATTCAGCTGCACAGTTCAGGGTCTTTTCAGCCTGCAGCATTCTGTGATTCACAGCCCATTCTGCTTGAAAATTCTTGTACACACCTTAATCTATGAAAGTGTTGGTTTAATTTTTCTCCTAGGGGAAGCTGAGTGCTGAAAACCCAACCTGCTTAAAATAACAGATTGGAAAAAAAAGTAATCATTGAAAAGCTAAGCTCTTCAATTAATTAGTTTTCTGTACAGTGAACCAGCATACAATGTCTTATTATTTACTTGTCTCTATGTTCAGAGGCAAGAAAAAGGAAAAGAATCATCTCTCCTCAAGTCCAGTGACTTGGCACTGACATTATGGGAATTAAATAAAGTGCAAGTAGCTGCATTCCTCCCCAAAGGCATCACTGTACCCCCTGTGCCTTAAATACAGATGTCAATGAGCCCATGCAGACCTAACCCCTTTCTGTCTACTCCCCTTAAAACACCTTCTGCTTTACTGACCATATTTAGACCCTTTGGCAGTCTATAAAAAGTGCTACATGATCTTAGCTGCACTAAAACCAGTAAGAGTTATACCCTATTTCACACTTACGGTGAAAAAAACCTCATTTCCTATGGAGGGATTGTCAAAGGTGCCTGAGGGCTTGATCTACAAAGTGGTTTTAAGATTCTAAGCCAAATTTCCAAGCACAGCTGGCACCTACAAAGGGACTGGATTCACAAAGGGGATTTAGATTCAGCTTTTCAGCAGCTCACTCCTACCAGAACCCATGGATCTGGATGGGTTCCCTCCCATGGAGCAGAGCAGGGGCTTCACACACAGTGAGGAGAAACTCATGGGTGAGCTTAAGGTGAGGAGAGTTCAGAGCATCATCCTTTTCTGAGCACCTTGACCAATGAACCTGTGGCTGCTGACAAAGGAGTGGCAGAGCCCTGTGTCACCTGGCTGGGGCTGCCATAAATGTGCAGCCAATTCCCCCACTGTAGGAGTGGGAGGGAAAAGCACACATATATTTTAATCTGTGTTTTCCATAGAGACACCAAAAGAAGAATTCCACCCTCTTTCAAATGTGAAAGGCTCTTCAGAGCTATATGTCCCTGGAAATAAGTTTTCAAACTTGCAATTGATGCAGCCCTCCCAGTGCATGTTATGTTTATTAATGCCCCCAAATTCATCAGTTTCATAGTCAGCTGACAGTCTTTCCAAGCCTCAAAAATTAGGTATAAAACCTGCCAAGGTAAAACTAACCAGGCCACGTGGAAAGGAAGCATTTATTTCTGTGCATTAATGAGAAGAGTTAAGCAGAGATAAAATTTACTTAGCTCATTAGGATTCAACAGTTAAATGCAAATAGCATGCAACACTTACTCTCTTATCATCCTTCAAGAATTATCTGTTTTAAAGAGACTTAACAGAGTTAATTGTTCCACTGAGGAACCATTGTGAAAAAACAGATTTTCTTTGCCAAGGTTCACCCTAAGAAACTGTCAGAATTTTACTGGAGGCTCCTGAGTTTAAAGCCCAGGCACTCCTGGATGGGATTCCTCAGCACAGTGGGCTCCTGAAGTATAGCCAGATGCCCCAGTTCACCTCAGATCCATATCCCCCTGCAATCCCACTGCCCCCTGGGAACACAAGAGAGGGATTTTTATCCCTAACTTCAGTCGTGAGATGAATGAAAACCTTAAAGCACCATTTTTGGTCTTCCTTAACTCTGAAGGATATCTAAGGTGATTAGACACACAAGTCCATAATAGAGCAATGAGAAGTTGAAGTGTCCTGTGCCCTGCAGCCTTCAAGGGCAATTAACTCTGCATCTAGATGGTGACAGGCTGAATAACCCTCTTCATGTAATTTCCTCTACGTGTTGTCTGGAGGGGGAGTCCAGGCCAAGAGGCAAAGCTCTTACGGAAGGTTTTGGTTGAAGTAAGACTAAATTATGAGCTAACTGCTGTGTGAGGGTGTGCAGAGAGGAGCTAAAAGCAGCAGGAACAAGGAGGACCTCAAGGGCCAGAGGAGACTGTCAGGGTTAGCCAGGCTGTGTTGGGTGGTTTGGGCAGGGGAAGATACAACAGATGCTTTTCTGAAACATGAACAGTGTTCCCAATATCCCAGTGCCTGGTTCTGTCAGAAAAATGCAGATGGCATCCCACAGCAGGCAAACAAAAAGCACCAGGTTTGATATGAAGCAGTGTTGTGGAAAGGCACAGATTTTCATCAGAATGGTTAAATTTCACACTTTAATCCGCACATGCTGTAAAAACAAGAGATTGACTTTTACTCAAATCTGCTGAATAACTCCTATTCCAAGAGCCACTGAGCAATGTCTTATGGAAGGGTTATTACTCTTGTGTGGCTTACAGCCACAAAGAGTGGGGCAGTTTGGAAGTGTGAGAGCTTCTCAGAGAGGCTTCCTTTCCCCCAAGGGATGAGTAATCAGGGTTCACATGACACAAAATTTAAAGGGTCATGAATTTAAGGTGCCAGATTACAATTGCACTGAAAACACACAGCTGTTTTCACCCAAAAGCTAGCTTATGGTTTTCCCCCTATTTTCCCAGACCTGCCGTTGAATGGAAGTGACTCTTAAAAGAACAGTGCTGCTCTGAGGCAAACCGACTGTGTAGCTGAGAGAGTTCTCCTATCTGATCATCTGAGGGTTTTTATCAGTCAGCCAGAAAGATGTCAGCCCTGCAGGGGATAAAATGTGTGCATTAATTTCTTTCATGCTTTGTCCTTTGCTGCATCAGGAAATGGGAGCAGCAATCAGGTCTGTGTTGGTGGATGGGCAACTCAGCTCGTGTCGCATCTTGCAGCCACCAAAAGTTTAATAGGCTGAACCCTGACCTGTCTTCTGACCGGGCAGCTCCAGAGCTGTCAGACACACTAAAGCTTTCCTGTACTGGTGTAGAGTTTAAAAATGTTTCCTAAAGAGTCGCTTCATACAGCGACCGCATCCGCTGTACAAAATTAACTCAAAGGAGGAAATTCACATACCAGAACAGTCCTTGTTGTTTCATCTTGTGCATCAGTCAACAGCAGATTTGAGATAAAGCCACGAGAAGCATGAAGGATTGCGTGCAATCACTGGAGTGTACCCCAAGCTCTAAAAATGCCCCCTAATTCACCTTTAACGTATTGAATTCCCCACCGGCCCCGGGCTGATTCTCAGCTGCAGATCTCCTTGACCTCTCAGTCACTTTGTCTCAGGCACTTTGTTTCCATTTGATGATGATGGAATTAATTTGGCCTCTGTGCTGGGATGCTTACTTACTGGCTGGAACGCCAATGGCTTGAGAAAAATCCCACACAGCCTTGAACTTGAGCTCTCTTTTCATGCAGCACACAACAGAAGAGAGAGAAAAAATATATATAAGTGGGAGAAAATCAAGGGGTAGTGACAACTGCAAATCTGTCCAGCAGGGGTAAGGCAAGAAGGCTCCCATAACTTGGCCCATCATTTGTCTACAGTGTGCATGTCACTATAAAATGATCCCAATTAAGAGATTTAATAATTTCTCTGAAAGTATGTAGATCTGTTTCAAAGGAGCTTTCTACCATAGCTCCTTCAGGACCTTTACACCCAGCTCTTGCTTTTTAAATTTCTCCTTCCTCCAGCAGGTTGGCCACTCCAGCCCTGCAGAAGAAGTCGTGTTTGGTTCTGAGTTGCAGAGCAGTGGTCAGTGGAACTTTAGGTCCTTGCTCAGCACATTCAAACCTCTTGTGCCCAGCTTGGATTTGTCAGGTCCCTTTCACGGCTGCCTTCAGACACTGAACCCTGGGTGTCTGGGGAGCAGCAGTGACAAAGTGTGAATTGCACAGAGCAGCTGTGGCTGCCCCTGGATCCCTGGGAGTGGCCAAGGCCAGGCTGGACGGGGCTTGGAGCACCCTGGGATAGTGGGAGCTGTCCCTGCCCCTGGCAGGGGGTGGCACTGGATGATATTTAAGGTCCCTCCCAACTCAAGCCATTCTATGACCCTATACTTTGCATTTAGAGGAATTCCTCCTCAGACACTCCAACAATCAGGGCTCCCCAGCACACTAAACCTAGGCTGGTGCTGAGATCTGAGGAACAATTTGTCCTGGCTTTTGCTAGAGATAAATAACCACAATTCACTCCGTGTGTGACGACAAAGAAATGAAAATCAGTGTTCAAAGTTTGTTGAGTGTAACAACAGCTCCTCAGGGTCTTGGGAAAAGACAGAGTCATAGAACCATTAAAGGTGTAAAAGACCTTAAGATCTTCGAGTCCAGCTGTCAACCGAGCTCCATCACCATGTTCACCACTAACCCACGTCCCCAAGAGCCACATCCACACGTTTTTGAGCACTTCCAGGCACGGTGAATCCACCTCTGCCCTGGGCAGCTTGTGCCAGTGCTTGACAACCCTTTTCATGAAGAAATTTTTCCTGCTGCCTAATCTAAACCTACAGTGTTGAGAGTGAGGGCAATGTTTGGGTGAAATTGTTGCTGCTTGGACAACTCACTGCTTTGCAGTAAGAGAGTGGCACTGAAGGGAAGTTACTGCAAAGCAAGGTGAGATTTGCATTTAAGATCGCTCAGGCCAGGTAAATTGGTGCTGTCCCAGTGAGGGTGACAGAGCTTTGACAGCACACAGAGACGTACCCAGCCCTGCTGCAACAAGGACTTCGTGCAGACATTTCCTCTGTCTGCCTCAGGTTTTGGTTTTGTATAAAGTTAAAAAAACAAACTGCAGCTGAATCAAAACTGCTGCTTTTCACAGGGCTTCTAGGAAAGCTCTGGGGATTACGGCTTCCTTACTATTTTGACACAGAACTTTACCTCAGAGCAGCTTCTTTAAAAAATAGTCTAAAGTTTGCTCAAGAAGTAACAAATGTTTTGATTAAACCAGCCTGAGCTTGAAAGCAAAGTATAAACTCAAGAAGTATATGTAGTTTCAGGTCTCGTATAAACATTTCAAATGGATTTTTAATTGAGCTCTCTTTAGTCCCTCTCATTTCCTTGAGAAAAAGATTTCATATTTTAGAAAGACAATTTATAGAAAATAAAACACTCGAGGTGTCCACAGCCAAACTTTTAAAGCTCAGAAGGACAAATGTAGGTTTCTATCACATGAATACACCTGGTTTACTTGTAACAGGGATTTTCACACACAAAAGTGAACATTTTATGAATATTCTCTAGTCCTGAAGGCAGTGGTGTGTTTCACTTCTGATGTTTTTCTTTTTTGTCCCTGGGACAAAGAACAACACAAAAATGATTGCTTCCCCACCGTCACCTTCTGTGAAAAAAAGGATTCTATTTCAGTGCCTGGTACAGGGGGGCCTTGGAGAGTTCTGCTGTGATGGTGTGTGAGCTGAGTTTATTTGGTCATATATTACCCTCGCTTGATATTTACGTGCTGCTGTACTGTGGGAGAAATTAATCACACTGCGTTTATCAGAGATAAGCTAATCCAACCAAAGTCAGTGGTTTAGCAGGCACAGAGCTTCAGAGGACAGCAGTAAATTATAACTGGATTTGATTAAGAGGTAATTAGCTAAACCTGTTTACCTTAACCTCTGCTGCAACTGTTGTTTTTACTAGGAGAAGAGTGTCATTAGATTGTGCCTGGGACACAAGTTACAGAGCGCACACCACTTCTCACTGTCCAATTTTCATCTGTTATTCAAGGAAGAGGTAGAAAGGTCAGGATCAGATTGCTATTGTACAATCCTCCTGAGATGAGAGCAGAAAGTTTCCTTGACAGAGACAAAATAAGCCATGAAGAACAGTAGTTTATTTTTCAGTAGGATGGAGGGGGAGTCAAAAGAACACATGTCTACAGCCCTAGACAGACTTTTGCAATAATTCAACTGTCTCAGTAGATTTGAGAGTCATTTAAACTCGCTGAGCATTTTGCAGAAACAGGGAAGTTGTAATGCCAATTTGCTGCAGCCTGCAAAACAGTGCAGCTGAGGAAAGAACTGGGTGAACACATTTTCCAGTGCACTGCATTTTAATAAATTATTTCTAAATATATCACTCAAGAGAATTAAAAGAACCATAGGAAGCCAAGTCTTAAATTGCTTTATAGTCATTTAATTGACCAGTTCAGATAATTTAGTTAAAATAAGAGTTTAGATCAGCCTGAACTCTTGGCTTGTTCATAGCATTCACCTAATTTGTAATCACATTTGAGAATGGTGTAGATTTCTGTTCCTTGCCTGGGGGAACATCAGCTTCATAAGAGAAGGCAGATAAAGCAAAGGTGGTTGCTGGAGGACAAGAGATAAGCTTGGTTTAGGGTTTTACGGTTAAGCATATATAGATTTAATCTCCCAGTTTTGACTCCTAGAATCATTCTAAAGGAATATCCACCTACACATACGTGTAATAGCTTTCAGCCAGCTTGAAATAGGATGGTGATTTCAGATCACATCTTCAGCCACAGTTTTTTCCCATGAGCTCCCTTACATCCCAGAAAAACAAAGGAGGTTTCAAGCAAGCCCACAGGGTCTCACCTCAGCCAAGCTGTTTCTGGGTGAGGAGAGACAGTTTTAAAGCTTTAAAGCATTACCCACCCAGTAATCCTTTTTTTTTTTGTTTTTTTTTTGCTTACCTCAACAGGGTTCAACCTCAGGGATTCAGAGCCTGTACTGCAAAAAAAAAAAAAAGGTTAGTTTCACACACAGTTCAGGAATTTAGGGGGGGAATAGGATGACCCAGTTACACATATGCCCATGTAAGCTCAGTCATAAGGCTGATAATTTAACTGCGTTTTTCTACCTGAGGTTGTTGCTGCTTGTCTTTCTTTTAGCCTGTCCTACTAAGAAGAAAGAACTGTACAGTGTAGCCTGATTCTTACTTAAAAGAATATCACACATTTCATCAGCAGAAAAGTGTTATGGGTCTCCCATTTGGTTTCCTGAAATCTTATTGGCACCAGGAGGGAGAACTACTTGAAATATTGCAGATTCTTACCAAAAAAAAAAAAGGGGTTGGCTTGCTGCTCCCAGAGTTACCTGTGTTGTTCAGCCTTCGTGTGGGCTGGGGGCAGACTCACTCCAGACCTCACACCTGGGGGCTTGCACAGCTCCTGCTTGTCCCACTGCGCAGAAGGGGCCGAGGTTTACACCCCTTGGCAGCGTGGGCAGCCCCGTCTGTGCCTCCACTGGGTAACCCCCGCAGTGCCAAAGCTGATCTTCCACGTAGCTGCTGGGAATGTCAGTGATCCGAGCCGCAGGAAGGGGTTTATAGGCTCAAAAGGGTCTATTGAGGGCATGTTGCTAAAGTTTCTTTGGAACGGAGAAATTGGTGCTGCCTCTTTCTTCATCCGCAGGGGTTTTGTCATTCCTGGTGAGATCTGCTCTTCAAAGAAGCCTCTGGGCAGGGAGGGTAGAAAACACTGGACATAATATGTTTAATGCTTATTTATTGGGCAGTTTTCTCCTGTAAGTCAAAATATGAGTCTAAAAGTGAGAGGGGAATGGTGTGTGTGTGCACATGCACAAGGGAGTCTTCTGTGCAGACACCAGCTTGGTTTCCTCTCCGGGTAGAACTGACTGAAATTCACTAGGAGTACAGTTTGGAGATCAGGGGGGGTTTAGCATTATAAAGAAACCAAAAATCATCTCACGAGGTCATTTTTTTAAATGGAGATATAGGAATTTTACTTAACTCAAGGAATTGTTTTATTAAAAAGTCTTATTCTGAGCTTTTCTAAAAGAACTTGAAACATTCATAACTCTCAGGGGTGTCAGGTAAATTGCTGATGTCTCACAGGCACACTCTTCGCTTAAGAAAGTGACATAAAAGTCACTTGATATAAGCTCAGTGATTCCTGCCAAATTATACAGGCTTATTTTTACCTTGATGCAGGATTTTGGAAGGAGGGGTCATCTTTTCATTCTTGGGTTGGAGAGCACCCAACTCAGAAGTGCTCTTGCTTCTGGCCACTACAGTTGCACAAATGAAAACAATAAAATGGCTTTAAATTGTAAATAAAATAATAAAATAAACAGAATAATAGTAGAGTATAATAAATTTTAAAATAGTTTATAATTCTAAAATAAAGATACAGTGAAGGTCTCCCTTTGGTGCGCATTCTGCTATGACCAGACATAAACAAATAACAGATATTGGTGCTAAGAAAATACTGCTTTTTTCCAACCCATGAGATTAAACAAGATATTAGCTCCAAATCTTTTTCTGTTTGGAAAATACTGCTTTTTTCCAACCCATGAGATTAAACAAGATATTAGCTCCAAATCTTTTTCTGTTTGTTTTTTCATGAAGCAAAGCAATGAATTTTGAAATCAGTTGTGTTTGGATAAAATTCTGTGTTCTTAGAAAGGCTTTCCTAAGTCCTGGCATCTTCAGTGGAACAGAGCAGAAAACCATGCCAGTATGACAGTATTAATAAAGTCCATTAAATATGGCCAAAACCTGATATTCATCATAAAAGTAAATGTTTAGAGGGAGAAGGATAGATCTGAATTAGAAAAAGTAGAGGTTTAAAAGTTTTTTTAAATAAAATTTTATCCTTTATGTAAAGAATTCACAATCAGTGTATTCACATTGGGTTTAATTGTGGCTCCTGATTTTTTAGGCTGTGTGGCTGAAATGAGGAGCTTTTCACTCATTTTGAAATAAAAATTCCTACCAGTTTCAATAAGATAAATTTTTAAAACTCCCAGTAATAACTACAGAAACCATAAAGAGATGTCGGTGTTCAAGCTTCTGTGTGTGTCTCTTCTCTTCACCCCCTGTGCAGGCAACTGAGCGTTCAGAGCACCAAAGATTACCTTTTGTGTCAAAAAAGTATTGTGAGGTGACATATTTGGCTGCTAATGAAAGAGGTTTTGATTGGAAGCAGTAAGATATTTCATGCTGGTTTCCTTTTTTTTAACGAGTGTTCAGCTTCCATTTTTCATTTAATATTGTTAATTATTCCTCACACTGCATGTGTGAACTGCATCTGCAGTTGTCCAGGTCCTTTGACTGTATGTCCTTACAGACCCACGCTGGAATTATTTCACTTTTTCCCTTGCATCAGCAATTTTGTGCTGAGTTTCAAAATCCTTGGATGCTTTTACTAGACTCCTTTTTTTTTTGCTTTGTAAGCCAGATCCTTTAAATAAGATTAGTCAAGCCTGAGTCTGTGCCACTGGCTTCCAGTGCCAGCTCATGGGGATGTCTGGTGGCAGATTTGGGTTTCATATACGTTTGCACTCCTGTTTTCCACCCAGGATTAGGAATTCGTGAGCCTTGCATTTTCTCTCATCTCTCCAGTTTGTATGTACTGTTTTAAGGACTATTTATGGGACAACACCAGAAAACCCCTTTTGACATCAAAACATGTCACCAAATGCATCATTTCTCTCATTTCCAGATCAGTGGCTTCCAATGATCAGGAGAATCAATGCTCAGAAAAAGGCAGTTTAATTTTGAAGCATCCTTAACACATCTGGCCGAAAGGGTTTTGATGTTTCACACACAGAAATTCAGGCACATCATAAAAGCATGACAAAGCATCACAACACTCTGGGCAAGGCAAAACCCGTCTGCTTCAGATGTTCACCAGTTAAGGACCCTTTAATTGAGGAAAATCAGAAAAATGAATGTAGGTGGTGTTGAGCAAAGAAAAGTCATGCTAGGCTGTGGACTTCCATGCAGACACACACCTGAAGCTTCCACAAGCCACAGGTATGGCAGACACAGTAAATTATTGGTTGCACTTCCTTCAGCAGAAGTCTCCAGTTTGGTGTATTTGGTGTGTGGGTACCTGTTGCTGCAACTGACTGTGCTGGTGGTGGCTCCAGGGGCAGGAGGATGCCTGCTGAATTTTAGGCAGAGCCTGAAAAATGCCTGTTGAACTTAGGCAAAGCCTGAAAACACCTTTTGATCCCATGGAAGCCCTGCCCAGGTCTCAGAGAACGGGATGCAGTGGCTCCTGTGCGTGCTGTGGGAGAACAGGGTGAGTTGCAAGAGGAATTGCATCCTGAAACAATAGCTGCTTTAGGCATTATTTAGTGTTAAAGAGAAATCTTGTGGCTTCCTGGCCTCCAGGTCGGCCTGACACCACTGTGGTCTCCTCTTTGCTGCAGCAGCTGCCGTGCTAAGCTGCATCTCTACATGCATTTTCTGAGGGCAAATTTCATCCCACCCAATTTCATTCACTGAAAACCCACTGGCTTGCCTAAACCAGCATCCTTCTCTTCCTCTGTGGTCAGAGGGAAGAGACAGCCCCTTCTCAGGACTGATTCACCCCATCCTAAGCCGGGGCTGTGGGATGGGTGTGAAAAATCCCCTCTGGAGGTGTCTGCTTCTCTTCACCCAGTTCCCAGCCACTGCAGCTCAGCTCAGTGACCTCCCCTTGCACGCCAGCAGTGTCACATGGCAATCACAGAATCCATTAAGGGTGGAAAATGCACAACTGCTCTCCCAGCACTGCCGAGCCCACCACCAGCCCAAGTCACTAGTGTCACATGTACGTGTTTTCTGAACACTTCCAGGGCTAGTGACTCTACTGCTGCCCTGCTTGTCAGCCCTTTCAGACAAGAAAATACCCAACCTAAACCTCCCCTGGCACAATCTGAGGCCGTTTCCTCTTGTCCTATCACTTGATAGCTTGGAGAAAAGATCAGCCAGAAACTATAAGGAAAGATGAACCAATGGACATGACTAAGAGCTCAGGGAGAAATGTTTTCTCTCACGAACCTTGTCGTCCCCAGAAAAGTCCCTGCAAATGTAACAGTGGTCAAGGAGCCTATCTTGTGTTCCAGCTGGATGGGAGGAAAGAACAAATTGAATTTCTTTAATGGCATCAGAACTAAACACACTCTCTTTGCATGTCCCTGTCTCTCCCCTCCATGTCCTGCTCCCACTCCAACTGAGTGGCAGATGAAAGCTGCTGGCTGCCCTCACCCCACTGCAGAGCTCACCACAGATGGGGAACTTGGGCCAGCAAACTGGGTACAGGCAATCCTGGCTGATGCCAGTTGTTCCAAACCTGAACAATTGCTAATTACATCTTGAAAATCACAATATTCTGCAGCAGCACACCATGGAAACTTCAGAAAATCACTCAGCAAGCTTATTAGAATGGTTAAAAGCCTCTCATTTTTTAGCAAAGAGAGGGTGCAATTAATTCAAAGACTTGTCAGACTGCAGGACAGTTTTAGGCTTGGTCTGAATACAGCCTGTTCACAGTCTGGGCTTTCTGGATTGCTTTAAACAAATAAGTTTTGTTTCCCACTGGCTTTCCTAGATGGATAATTCAGAAATAATAATAATAATAACAACAATAATAGATGACACATTTTTGAGCAGTTTGACATGTAGAGATGGGACCCATGCTAAGGCTTTGCTCAGTATTTGTTCTCAGGCATATTGCATAAACGGACTGAAGTTCCAGGTATTTCAGTCCCTGAGTTTCAGAGGTGTTAGTCAGACCCATTCTTTTATTTTAATTAAATTGCCTTGAGAAATTTCAGGGAGGGGGTTGGGAACCACTATTTGAAGAGATGTTTTAATCTGTGTTTCCAAGGCATTCTCTATCCTAGCCTGGTCTCATGCAGAGATGAAACCACTGAATTGCTAAATGCAAATATTTGTGGGCTTTCAAGATTCTTTGCTTTTTACTCCAAACCTAAAAGATGAGGAAGCTGAGCAATGAGTTTGCAAGATTTTATTTTTCCTTTCTTTTTTTTTCTCCCCCAAAAATGTAAAGACTCAGCTGTCTCAGCTACCCATAGCTAACGTTTCTAAAAACCAGATCCAAGTGAGTCCTGCAGATAAGAAATACTCCTGGCAAATTTTGGGAGTTGAGTTCCAAAACACCTAGGCCCCCTAACATGAATTTATTTCCCACCCGTGTCCCTCCACATTCTTCTGAGGGACCAAAGGGTTCGCTGCAAGAAAACATCCCTTCCTATGGGAAGTATTCCTGTCTTTAGGAACGGCCACAGCAGATCTCGTGTCTCCCTCACCCTGTCTCAACACAATCAGAAGAAAAGCCATCGTTCACAGATCGTTGCTGCCCACGGTCATCCTTAATCACCACGAGAGCCCCAGTGGTCAGCAAACAGCTGGATGGCAGTGAGAACAGCTCTGGGGGGCCTGACTTCCATCCAAGGCTGGATCTGTCCCGGCTTTGCCAAAGGGAAAACACAGGCGTGGTTTAGAGCACAGCTCAGGAGCTGGCCAAAGGCTCCTTTGGGGCTGTGTGGGCAGAGCAGAGCATCTCAACCAGGGCGTCTGAGGGCTCCTCTGCTCCAGAATCCTCAGGGTGTAACCAGAGAGAGTGTGGGGAACAAACCTGGCTTCCAACGCCCCAATTAGTGGTGCCTTCCCTCCTGCAATGCTCGGAGCCTGTGTGGAAAGGCACTTCCTCACAGGGCCTGTTAAATGTATCCATACTTGTGAAGTTTCGCTGCTTTTTGCAGAAACCAGCTTCCAGACACCAAAATACAGGGCCTTTAAATTCTTCCCTGCACTGCTCCTCTCTGCTGCCAATGTCAGCTGGCCATAGGTTCAGCCTCCAGTTTGGGCCACATCCAGATAGTGAAAGGACAAAGAGTAAATGGTTTTAAACCAGAAGAGGAGAGATTTAGGTTGAATGTTAGGAAGGAATTCTCCCCTGTGAGGGTGGGGAGGCCCTGGCACAGGGTGCCCACAGAAGCTGTAGCTGCCCCTGGATCCCTGGAAGTGTCCAAGGCCAGGCTGGACGGGGCTTGGAGCAACCTGGGACAGTGGAAGGTGTCCCTGCCCCTGGATGGGACTAGATGAGAATTTAAGGTCCCTTCCAACCCAAATCATTCCAGGATTCTCAGATTCTTGTGGTTTTTCTCTGCTAGCAATGATTTGGTGGGACCATGGAGCACCTTGGAGGGGGTTGGCACCAGGAAGGGGCACACTTGGCGGGTGCTGTGGCCAGATGGATTTCTGTGCACAGCCAGTGGATGGGGAAAGTAACGTGTGTAAAAATAATTTATATAATAACAGGAAATCCAGCAGGTTTCTTTAGTGCCATCATTTGAATCTGCTTCCCACCACCCCTCTAAGAATAGCTCCATGATATCTGTTCAGAGGAGGTTCACAGGCCCATCTTTGACAAGGCTACACCCCCTTGACAAAATGCTTTTATGTCTCTCTTACCACCCTGACAGCATCCACTGCTGCAGGTCCATCTGCCAACCTAAACTGCTCAAAAACAAGCTCTGATCTTTTCCTCCCCAACACTTCTTTCTCATCAGCTCAATTCCCAGCATCATCATGGGTGATTCCTACACCTCCCCATCAAATGCTCAGGTCCATGATCTGAGCACTTCTGTCAATCCACACTCTGCCCTTCACCTGTCACCTCCCATTTCAGAACATTTCAAGATTTAATCTTTCCTGCCTCAATCTTATTGAAGACTGTGTCATCCTGGGAAATCTCTGCACACAGGGGTGGCGTTAGGCAAGCACTGACTTTCCAAGGCAGAGGGTCATGAGACAGCTGTAGACTCACATCCATGTGAAGGCTTTTAAGGAATGTTGTGCCCCAGCTAAGGCAGCCTCCTGAGATACCTGAAAACAGGAGTTCTCACCTGTCCAGATACCTATTACAGCTTTCCCTGTGGCCGTGGCACCACTTGTGTAACTCGCACTGCTCACCCCAACTCCAAATATTGCTGCTGGTGATCCTGGCATGGTCCTCCAGCAGCATCATCCCCTATATCCTCCTCCTCCTCCTCCTCTTCATCAGACATGGATGCCTTCCTGCAGCTGTTGTGCCTGCCATCTCATCACACAGAAAGCAGGAAGGAGTTGTTAAAGTTGTAAGTCAGAACCACAACCCTCAGGAAAAAATATGGGACTGGCTTGGAAAGCATGAAATTAATTACCAGTTTTACAGCCACCTTCTGTCTGCTTTGGCCCTCACAATCATGGAGAACTCAAGCTAAACTAATTAAAGACTGCAGTTTGCAGCAGCTGGATATTTCAAGGTTTTCCTGCTTAAATCTCACCCTTCAATTAATTTAGAAAGCTTTTCTAAATTTTACTTTTCTAATATTATTAACAATAAGAAAGTGTGCACGTAAGGTACTTGCAGGCAGCCTGACCCACGAAAAGCTTGTTAAACTGCAGTTTCTGATCTTCTTAGGTTAAACAGTTCACTAGACCATGAAATCATAGACTCATGGAATCACGGAATGTTCTGGGTTGGAAGGGACCTCACAGCCCACCCAGTCCCACCCCTGCCCTGGCAGGGACACGTCCCACTAGCCCAGGCTGCTCCAAGCCCCGTCCAGCCTGGCCTTGGACACTCCCAGGGATCCAGGGGCAGCCACAGCTGCTCTGGGCACCCTGTGCCAGGGCCTCCCCTCCCTCACAGGAACAATTCCTTCCCCATATCCCATCCAACCCTGCCCTCTGGCAGTGGGAAGCCATTCCCTGTGTCCTGTCCCTCCATCCCTTGTCCAGAGTCTCTCTCCAGCTCTCCTGGAGCCCCTTTAGGCACTGGAAAGGTCTCTAAGGTCTCTCCAGAGCCTTCTCTTCTCCAGGTGAACACACCCACTTTTCCCAGCCTTTCCTCATCGCAACCAACGTGAAAATTAAAACCAATGCTTGCTCTCAGTATTTCCTTCACTTTCTTCTTGAAGGATTAACAGCAACTGCTTTATTGGTTTATGAGGGGCTCCCAGGTCTCTCGAAAGGGTTAAGGGGAGTTTCCTTTCCTTACTCCTGTCTCCCTTTCCCTGAGCCTATGGGTCTGGGCCAGGGGCTGTCTCTGGGTCTGCTGGATCACGTTGCTCTGGGTTTGCAGCCTTGGCTCAAGGTCCAAGCCTGGAACTGGATGAGTTACTTCACCACAGTTTCTCATGACATCTCCGTAATTAATGCCCCAGATCTCGCTCCATCTCCTCTCTGAGGAGCGCAGCTCTTATTTAATTGCCTCATAATGTACACTCAAAATGAATACTTGTCTAATTGTCCCTAGGCAGACCCTTGGATGAAAGCCTGTGAGAAAACATATAGGCTGTAACACTGAATAAAAGCCCACAAAGCCCAATAAAGCACAAGCCTGTAACTCTTTGTTATTCTCTAATACCTTCAAAACAACAAATTTATTTTTTAAGGTATTTAAGTAACAAATTAAGTATAAAATTTTGTTACACCCTCTGTTTCCTCACTCCCTCAGCTATACAGAATCAGATCTTGAGGCAGATTTTGTGGAAGCACAGAATCATTGAGGTTGAAAAATATGTTTCTTTAGTGCAACAGCTTCCACAGGAAGGGATAAAGTTTCAAAGCACAGTGTGATGCTGAAGCAGTGCTACTGCAGTTTGTGGGGCAGCTTTGCCATTCAAAGGTTTTTAATAAGCCTGTTAAAGGGCAAAAGCCCAGAGTGAGGTGAGTTAGCAGAGATTTGATACCTGCAAGCACAGCGGTGTTCTGTCAATAACCTCCAGCCATTGTGCCAAAGGTGCAAATAAAGAAAGCACCCGTGGAAGACCCTCTGTAAATTACAACCTCGTGAACACCAAAGATTGCAGTCAATTGTTCAAGATTCAGTAGGACTCACAGTTATTCAGGGGTGTACTTGACACCCCTGGTGCTAAACATTGCCACAGCTCAAGGAATCAAGGCCTTTCTCTTCCTCCAATCTATAGGTGCATTAGGGTTTGAAGATCACTCCTTTCTAGCTGTCTTAGTTTGGTCAAACAAATAATGGTGTTTCCATCATTTCTGTGCTAAAAGGTGTTCCCTCTGGACTGGCTTCTCTCTCTGCCTTCAATCCTGTGCAAAATATGGACTCTAACCCACTCCTGGACCTTTATTTTTGCAGTTGTGGGCAGCAACTATTTTAAAACACCTAATCTAAAATGCAAGATCAGACTAAAGACCATGATTAACTCCTTACAACTGTTTTTAACCAAGTAAAAGGAAGAAAAATTCACATTTTCATTTCATTTTTGGAATACATTTTTCCTAACAGCACACCTGAATGTTTCACTTTTAATACTTGTTAGCTCGCTTGCTTTTTTGGAGTAAGAGATCATTAAACTAAATATTAATAAAACTGCTGTTTAAGCTAGGACAAATCTTGATTTTTTTTTTTCTTTTTCATTTCATTTGAAAAATTCCAATATATCCAGGCCAAATATTTCCAGCCTCACACACCCCCCCCCAAAAATTCTGTTTTCAGCTTCTCAGTGCATCTGTAGAGATGAAGGCCAACAATTTTTACAATCCTTCACAGCAAAATCCAGCCTGAATTGTATTCCCATCTCAGAACCACGGTTTACATTGAGACTCCAGTACACGCTCAGAATTATAAGATTGTCCAGATGATCCCTTCAAATCCTTACATGGATGATGTAGCTCAGCACAACAGATGTTGAATCAGAGGAAAGGGCAGAGTTTGGTTGTGCTGCTCCAAATCTACAGCTATGAACAAGTGCAGGCCACAGGAAAACCCAGATTCAGCCCAAAACTTGCTGCTGATTCTGGTCTTGACTGATTGCACACCTGGGGACTCCTCTGAAGCGAAGATACAACATCCCCAAATTGCCACAGCACAGCAGCTTTGGGTGTTCCTACAGTGCAGAAATCAAGCTTTCTGAAAGGGGATAAATTACAAATGTCTCATAATAATCTATATCCTAACAGGTTTGTAGTTGGGGGTTTTTTTCCAGTTCAAACTGCTTGGAAATCTTGTGTATTCCTACATCATACATTTCAAATAAATCTGCTAAAAGGTAAGTTTTTATTAACGTGACCTTGGTAACTTTTCAAGGAACCCTGTGCACAATATTTAACAAGAAAACAAAACCACTTGGCCAAGCACTCTTTTAAAAATGAACTAAAACTCATGAATTAGATTTGTTGGTAATTCAAAGAGCAGAAATATTATCCTGTCTGCAGTCTGTTATGAGACATTACATATGCTCTGCTGGGAGTCAAATGAATTTAAAGAGCAGAGCTTGTAACTTCATTTATCCAGAATGCAGTTCATGCAGAGTACACATGTAATGTGCACTTACTGTGATGTTAAATGCTAGAAATGAGCTGTTGCTGTGACTTGGAAAGCTATGAGGGGGTTCTCCCCCCACCCAAAAAGAGGATTTTGGCAGACATTTCTTTTGCAGTTGCTCCTACATGTGCTGGGAGCTCACAAGAAAACCCCAGCCATTCCCTCAGCGAGGAATTCAAAACAATATGCAAATACCAAAACTTCACTTCCTAAATATTAACATCTTGATGTGAGCAAAGAAATGCTGAGCAACATGGGCAGAAGAACACACAGATGTTTTTATTTCTGAACATTGTATTTCTTTTATTTTTGAGGATACATTTGGCCGTGACTCCGTAGTGCTGATCTGTCTCCCAACTGCCTTTATCCCAACATCAGATCACCACCTCATCAAAAAATTGCAATTGGAAGATGTTTTTTAATACAAAATGGCATGACCAAGGAAGAGTCCCTTTCACATAAAATCAGTGTGGACAGTTTTTCTTTTTTTTCTTTGAAAGAATATGTTTTTAGAGCTTTCTCTGAAAAGTCAATTCCCTATAAGAATTTTCTATAGGAAAACTTTACTTTGTGTTGCAAAGTACTGGAACAATGGCTTGGGAAAATCTCAGATTCCTACACTGAGAATTTGTCAAGCAAGATATTCCTAGCATATATTACAGAATTAAAAAAAAAAATTAAAAAGCAGTGATGAAATCTCAGCTTTTCTGAAACACAAATAAAATTATGATTTTGCGTTTGATTTCATTAAAATTTAGAAGGAATATTTCATTCTTTCAAGAAAAAAAATTGGGGAGGGATTTCATCTCAAGTCAGCTGTCAACCTTTTAAGGAACACAGAAAAAATGAATTTTTAATCTCCTAGGAAGTAGGAGACATTGTAAAGTTGAGTACCTTGGGAAAATACTGCTGCACAGTAAATTGCTACAGGCACACTAACCTTGAAAATTAGGAAACAAAAGTGTCTTTTAAGGTAAAGAAGAGAGATTTTCCAAAACTGCTCTCTTTTGCTCTGCATTAGAAATAAGTTTTTTTCTGCTGTTCTTTTCATAAAGGGAGGGGTTGTGGAGGAGAGTTTTATCTTTCTTAATTAGTTACCTGGAAGCAGATTATTTAGATAATCTAAATTACCTGTACTGTGATTTAGACTTTAAATCAGATTTGTCCTTTCTGAAGTTATCTGAAAGGACTTGGCCAATTAAATTGAAAGCTTTTTATTCAAAAGACAGCTTAGATATGCCACCTATTTTTCTCTCTCTCTCTCTCTGTCAGTTTTTTTCTCCACAGCAGGAGCTCCACCCCCCTTTCCTCTGTCCCACGCTGCTGACCCTGGGTAGGGAAGGGACACTGTTGAGGACTCAGACCCTCTAATAAATCAGGGAGAATTCCACTGCCACTGCTCGGGGTGCGCCTCCAGCAGAAACCCAGCACGACAGAGCTGGGGTTGGGGGACTTCTCTCGCACATCACAAGGCGAAATAAATGAGCTGGATCCTGGAACAGTTTGAGCTCTCCGGAGAGGGTGGAACCAGAGGTGTGAAAGCTGCAGTGTCCTGGCACCACGTCCCGGTCAAACGGAGCTATTTACAGCGCACGGTAGCAAGCTGCAGGCATTACAGATCCCTGAAGATCTCCCTTAAAATGCAATCCCATAGCAAACACAAAGCATTTGTTTCACAACACACACGCTCCGACACAATTTAGTCTGGAACTTTCTACAACTTCTGCTGTCTTCTACTTCTAAAAAATTCCGTCGGGAAACTCCTGCAGTCTTTCCTTGCTCCATTCTTCACTCAGCTCAGTCGTTACCCAAATGTGAGTTAAGTCTGCCTAAAACACGTACAGTTGTCAGTCTGCATAAGGCAGGTGGGGTTGCACATCTCTTGACACCATGTAGAGAGTTAGTATTTCATCTGGAAGTCTGTCCTCTCCTCTCTCCTCTCCTCCCCTGGAAAGTGTTTATGGCGTTGCACAAACCAGGGCTTTGTGATGGACCCCCAGTACCAATGGCATGAAACAAAGAAACAAATACTTCGAGAAAAAAATTATTACCACAGTTTTTCCACGTAATATATATCTAATATTTCAATAGATTACTTTTCACAGGAAATGCCAGACAAGGTCAAAGAATGGTTATGGGAGAAATAGATGCCCTTCCACAAAGGCACTAAACTTGGCAATAAAGAGATTTTCAAGAACATCTATAAGGAAGGAGTTCAAGAATGGTAGAAGGAGCCTACAGAAGAGAAAAAACACTAATAAATTGAGGCAAAATTATTTCAGTTTGCTGAGATGAGAGAATGTTCAGAGGACTTGAAAAATCTACATTTATGCACCAACCTTGCAGGTAAAAGACACAAAAAACTACAGGTACTGCAAGAAATAATGTCTTATACAGCAAAAAAAACATTCATTAAAAAAAATCTGGTGACACCACGGAGAGATCTGTGCAAATATCTTTTGAAATGTGCAGGGACAGATGTGGGGTTTTAAGGATATATAAAGCACATGTGCATAAAATTATGTGAAAGGGATGACAGAGTGACTCAGTAAATCAGTGGAGAGCTTGTCTGCAACACTGGCTACTGCAGAAGACAGGCTGCAACAACAGAAGGGGCCCAAAAGAAATGCATAACTACATGAGAAGGCTTCCACAAAAAGAGAAACTGGAAATGTCTGGCATACTTATTTCAGAGAGGGTGCTCAGAGGAGACTGATGATACCCACATCTCAAGACTGCATTGACTGAAAGAGTCAGTGCCTCGTGCTTTCTCAAAATAATTATGAAACAATAAACTCTTCATTGACCTGGGAGCACTTAATTAAAGGCTAAAATACTTTATTTTATACAATAAAACAATAAAGCTGTGAAATTCATTGTCACACGGCAGTACTGCAGCCCAAAACACACCACAGGTCCAAACACATACAACTTCCTGCAAATGATATCATCACATCAATTGATCTAAAAAGCAGTTAAGCCACTTTTAGTGAGATTCTCATTCTCCTCAGAATCAGAGCCACTTTTGCAACATTTTTAATTGAGCACAAAGCTAACTGCATATCCCTACAGGTATGATACAAGCACTTAAGGTTAGACAATTACGAACACAGCTGAGCCCTTTGTAACATTACAGGCCAAATATTATAATTTTATTACACATTAGAATGAACAAGATAATGAAAATGTGTTGCCTTCTGACTTAAAATTAAAGATAATAGGTATTGATGTTCCACATTCACCACAGTAGAGTGAATAACTTATAATGAGTACTACAGGGGCAAAGGAGTTGGAGTAATAAAATTTTTAGATTAATTAATTTATTGTGCATATGAAATCGAAACCACCCAGATCTTAAAACTAAACTTATATATTATCTACAAATTTATACAATAAATTATAATAAGATTTTGGGGGCTCGTTGCTATTGTTGTCTGGGTGGGTTTTTTGTTTTGCTTTGTTTTATTTGGGGTTTTTTTTTATTATTGAACTGAAGGTAGTTGACACATATTCTGTTGGATACTTTGGAAAATCAGTAGCAAAATCTAAGCCAAATTTATTTTACTGAACATGCATAGCTACACTTGCTCACGAGCGAAAAATTATTCTGACAGTAGATTTCTTCAATTTGGCCCTAGGAAACTCTTCTGATGCATTCAAATGTTACCTTAGACAAATCTTCTCACAAGATGCTTTCAGATTCACTGGTTTGTTGAGATTACTTGCCAATCTATCTATTCAGCAGAAAGGTTGAACAAATGGGTGAAAAATCCTCTCAAAGAAAATTCATTTTTCACTAAAGGAAAGACTCCAAGAAAATGTTGCAGTATTCACCCACGTGACATTGAGCTGTCACCAAAACTGCATAATTGCACTAATTCTTGTCCAAGGGACCTCCCACTGGGAAATGCATCTTTCCATACTAATGAAGTTCAACACAAAGTGTAACTTGGCCATTTGCATGTTAATGGAGCTTTGTACACGAGGCTGTTTATTCAGCATGCCAGAAACACTGAAAAGAAGGTGTTAACAGAAACCTTTAGCCAGAATAAGACAGGGTTAATTAGGACATATGGAATGGGATCTGAGTAACAAGAGACATTAAAATTAACCCTGTTTGTCCAGCTGTAGCAGGGCAGGGGAGGGGGTGGGGGAAATCCCTTCTGGACCCACACAAAGGCCCTTTCTGCCATAGGATTTAGGGGCAGTATTTTCCCACTGGCACAGCTCCACCAGTGGCTGGGGCATTTGCATGGCTGAGGTGATGTGCATCCATCAGTCCTTTCATGCCCTGTCTGACTCCTCCCAAAACCTATGAGAGCTTCCAAATGCAGGGATGCTCCTGACAAGGTAAAAGATATAGCTCTATCTATAAAAGTAGCAGCAAGATATTTTTGGCAAAACAGTATAAGGTTCAGGCCAAATCTATAAATAGATGCTGTGACCTGCACATGATACAGGTATTTTTAATGTTAAAGCACTTGAGGAGACCTTGAGGACAATCAGGGCTTCTAGTTAAGAGCCTTCATCCGCGCCTGGGTCTTCCAGGAAATTTTGGAGAAGGTAGCTGAAGGGCTACTCTGAATAACCTAATGCCAGAGTGTGAGGAAAAGGCAAAATAAAATTTATAAAATGATGCCTGAGTCTTGTAGCAAACTATATCACAGTTTGATAATTCTACAATGGTATTTCAAATTCTGTGGTATAACTTTGTTTCACGGCAGGATATAAAAAGAGCTTTTTCTTCCCTTTTAAATAGACCATACTTGGTGACTCCTGTTTAATATTTTTTCCTGAGTATTTTACATATACTGCTTCTTGCTAGGTTGTGTGGATAATGATTTCATCCCAGAGTCACAGAAGGAAGAATTGATCAGTATTTCCACTAGCTCATTTCTCAGATGCCCTCTTTCCTTACAAATTGGTAATTTGGTAATACAGTCAAGGCAAGAGCAGAACAATTGGTTACTCCCTAGTTTGGTATTTCATACTTCATTTCAAACCTGGAAAAGGTACCTTTTTTTCATGCCCTACAGCTTATTTCTTTTAGTACTCTACCAGTTGATTTAACAAATACTGTGTCTCCTCCCTGTAAACTTTTCACTTCTATTCCTAGATCTTTCTACTCACAACAACACTATTACTACCATATTTCAAAGCAGATTTTAAAATTGCATGTTAAGTTCCTATTTCTAGCAGAAGAATGATGCTTTTCTTATCACATCTGGAGAGGCTTTCCTTTTTCAAAAACCAGGGTTTATTTTCCCTTGTCTTTTTGTTCTGGTGTGTGCCAATAAATGTGCAGCTTACTCAGTGTAAGCAGAACTACATTTGAGTGATTGATAAGAAGCCTCTGCGTGCTCAGAAGCAATGTATCTGTCATCTTGGGGGAAGCAAAAAGACAGAAATGACAGCCAGCATGTAGGATGAGGAAATCAGGGGAGCTGCTGCGTTCCTTGATCATCATGCCACTAAAACAGACAAGGGAAAAAAAAAAGGATTGAACTGAAATATCCAACAGTCACAAGCATCTCTCTTTCCGGCACAGAAGCAATTGCTTCATTGTTCATTCAAAAAAAATTAAAATTATGCAATGCAGCAACAGACTCCCATTAGGAATGGAAAAATTCAACA
This sequence comes from Atrichornis clamosus, assembly GCA_013400975.1. Classification (NCBI taxonomy): domain Eukaryota; kingdom Metazoa; phylum Chordata; class Aves; order Passeriformes; family Menuridae; genus Atrichornis; species Atrichornis clamosus. The sequence goes on from WBMZ01003041.1 coordinate 53,555, forward strand.
TGCTGCTCCCAATTCTGTGTTGTACAAAGGGCTGCAAGTCTCCATGCATTAATGCAAGGACTGGCCAGGGTGCCACCTGTTGGGAACACTGCTGTTATTCCTGCATGGAGTGTTTTCTGGGCTCAGATAGGGTGAAATTCAACTGTGTTGGACCAACTAGAATCACATTTACACTGCAGAAATGGACGTGGCATGGAATTATTACCATGTTATTATTACGACTGTTACTTCCGTGTAGAGAATCAGTGGCTAAAATGTGCAAGAGAGAGTTTCTCCATTTCTGAAAATCGCCTGTGTTTCACGGCAGGTGGGATGAAAGAGGCAAAACCAGGGTGGGATAACTAACAGTGCCCAGGCACAGTGCCACCCAGGCCCTGCAGCTCATGCAGAGCAGACAGGAGCTGTCTCCAGCACAGCCCTACCTCCCAGCCACTGTTTGCATGGCAGCTCCTTCACAGCAACCAGAAGCCCCACTCGTTTTAGAAAACCTTCTGTTCTCCCAGGAACGAAAGGCATCTGTCATGTGCCTCCCATGGTGGTGGGTGCCTCAGCAGCAGAACAAAGGAGGCATTTTGCCCCAAAATGAAGCAGCAATAAACTCGTTCCTGTTTCTCCCTTCATGAGGAGGGCACGTTTCTTTTTGATCAAAGCGAGCACAACGCGAGCAAACCTCGTTCAAGACTTTTGCAACCCCAAGGCCTGTGGCTACTTGAAGACCAAGAGTTATGGCAACGTTTGTGGGGAGCTCATAACTGCAGGATTGTGGTGATTTATTGGCAGCACTGACAGTTTTCTGGGTTGCTTGCCATGATACAGGCCAGTTGCATTAGTGATAGATTGAGGTCACTGAGGGGGAGTGGAATAGGCCCTGTCATATATCCTTCATCAGGTTTTCATTTGTCTGTGAGTTAGGGTTGTGGTAGCAGTGGGAAAAGGGTCTCATCTGAGTGTTTATTTTTCTAGCCTGAAGGGCTCTGTTCCTCAAACATGCATGTGTTTGATACCTGAAAAGGAGACATCAGCATGAGGGATTTGTGACTTGACTCGCTGACCTGCACTGAGCTGCCAGTCAAATTTAAAAAGCAAAATCTAGAGCTTGGAAGCTTAAAAAAAAAAAAAAAGAACACTAGACAGAGCACTCCAGGTCTTTGAACAGCCACATAGACAAGGCTTTGAGAACGGTGTGCCCCCCACATGTGTACCCCATGTGCCTCTCCCAGCCCACTGAAGAGTCTGTGTGCTCTGCTCAGCAGTGCCAAACACCCACAAAACCTCCAAAGAACAGATCCATAGTGCACCTCCACAGAAAATGCCATAAATGCCACCCAGGATTTGCAAAATTGGGTCCTTCACTTGCTCCTGTGCCTCACACTCTCACACAGAGAGGCACAAATAGGCACCAGTGACCTCTCAGTCAAAGACTTTGGCTGCAAGATTATGCCCAAAACTCATCATTCCTAATTTCTAAAGAGCCACTCCCTCCAGTGACAACTAAATAAACATTATCATCTAAAGAGCATTTTTAAAAAACAGATAACCTCAAAAGCTTTTAACTCATTCTGCTGCTTTATCTTCTGCAGCAAATCTGCCCTCCCTGCATAGATCTAGTGGGAGGATGGTGCTTTCAGCTCTGTATTCCATAAACCAGCCTGGAAAAGCCAAATCAATTTGGGAATCATGGAAATGGTGTGCAATCAGCAGAGGCTCCAGCACTGCAGCCCAGGACCTGGAGCAAAGCTGTAGATGCAGAATGAGCATTTTGCATTTCAGAGGTCTGTGAGTGAGCGTGCGCACGGCGTGTGTGTGATGAGCTCTCTGCAGCCAGGGCCAGCGCAGAGGTGCCGCTTTCCCCTGGCAAGTGCCACATTGGTTTTTGCTAAGGCAAACCCTGCAGCTGCAATATCCGAGGGAAACCCTTCTGATGGCACACACAGCTGGGGAGTAACCACTAAAATATCTGCCTAACATCTATCCACGCGCCTTTGCTCCTTCCTGAGCTCCCCTCAGGATAATGAGGACTCATTAAAGTCAGTCCCTCTTCCACACAACTTTAAAACCCACCCAGTGCTCCTCACAGCACAGGTGTGTTTCCCCCATATTAATGACTCGATATTAATTAAGACTGAGTGGAGGAAGGGACTGATCTCTCATTAGCAGCACCTGAGGCAGACGCGAGGAGGTGAACCTGTGCCACTCTGCAGGAGTAGTGTTCTAAATTCCCCTGGTTTTCTGCAAAATGTTGGGTGTTTTCCTCCTGGGGCCTCACAAACTGTGCCTGTCCCTGCAGTGACCAACAGCCCCCAAAATCTCACTGGGAGCCTGGAGCCCCTGAGAGGGAGGCAGGAGGTCTCCTCCAGCTTACACAGAGGCAAGGCCAGAGCATCTCTGCTGAAAGCCACCGAGCTTCAGCTGTGCCCTGTCACCTCTTTACACACCAGCTCAGGGATTTCGTTTTGCTGCTTAATTGGGCAACCAGGGAAATATGAAAACCAAAGCGGTCAGGTATAAATAGGAATCCTTCAGTTGCTGAAGGAGCTAATAAGGCCTGAACCTGCTCTCATTTGTATTTTATCAGATAAACAAAAAGGGAGAAAAAAAAAGACACACGGTTTGAACATATGCTTCCAATTTTCTCAAAACCAGTAAATGGAAAATGCTGCTCTGTCATTAACCATTTTCATATTTATTCTGCAGTATATAAAGTTAGAGGTGGGTCATGTTTCTGTGGCAACTATTGTGGAAACAAAAATTCATTGTGCCATAGTCTTATGTTAATTAAAACTTATAGCATAAAAACACCTCAACTACTTCAATGCATTTTTTGTTATTTAGTTCAAATTCAGGATTGAGTCAGTCATACAAGTCAAATATAATCTGCAAAACCAAGAGAAAAATGTATTAGGAGTTCCTCAAAGAGAGTTACCTTTCTTAGTTTCCCTATTACATGAGAAACAGGAGTTAAAAGACTCTTTTTTATTTAAAACATCACTGTTATTAACCCAAATGGATATCCAAGACTTGCCAAACAAAACCAAGTTTGTCGGGTTTTAGGTAAAGAAATTAACCTGTAACAATGCTTTCACAAATGTGTTCACTTTTATTTTAAAGAAATCAGAACAGCTATTAAGGAGTCTATTTTCTTTTGGCCTCTTGGTTTCTTTCTTGCAACAAATGAAAATCACATGCTGCAACACAGAATCTCTGTGCTTTATCCAGCATCCCTAGAGGTTTATGCCTTTCATCTGGTGGCCCGATTGCCGGGAGGTTTCCAGACCTCTCCTTTGGTTCCCCAGCTGTTTCTGTTGTGCACCCACCTGCTCACAAAGTCGCAGTGCCCCCAGCTCTGCTCCCAAAGCAGCCCGTGCTGGCTGGCAGATTTCACCCTGACGCACGCCAGTGCACACCACAAGTGTCAGAGAGAACAGAGCAGGGAGAGGATGGTTGTCCAGGATGCTTTCCTGTTCCATTTCCAAAAGCCACGGCCATTAAATGTGACAGGATTTGTGAAATTGTGTTGAAAACTCCTTGTTTTTGTGTTTTGGAGAATTTAGGACTCAGCAACTGATCCATACGAGCCTCGCTGCTCTCTTTCACAAATTCCTCACTTTTAATTTGCCATGCTAAGCTCTGGAGGCTATTGAGTAGTTTCAGGGATCTGTGTGATTTAATGTCTATCATTCAGGCCAGTCTAATCCTCTTGCAATGGTGTCAGTAGTTATTATACCAAATTTCATCATTTTCATACACATGGGTTCAGGAAGCCTCTTCTTGCTCAGACTTTGGGAGACTTTGGGCTCAGACTTCCCTGAGACAGCAGCTACGCCTTAATAAGGGGAAATTCTAACATTCCTTTGGATTTTCACACAGACCTGTGAAAGGCGTAGGATTTTGTGGGTAAAAAAGCTTCTTTTGTGGACAAAAAATGTGTTAAAATCCCTAATAATTTTTAATTCTCAATGCCCCTATGAAGAAAAAGGGGAACAGAGAACATGTCCTGAGGCTGACTGTTGTCTTTCATCTTCCAGGGCATCTTTTCACTTTCTTTGGAAAATCTCCTTTGAGACAAGGAGATACATGATGTAACATTTGCAAAACTGATAATTCAGTGGTGATGTCATCCAGGAAAAATCCCAGCAGTTGGGAACCAGGAGCTACCCACTTTGTAATGCTGGACAGCAAGATGTTCTCGGGTGGTTGATTTGCATTGGATATTTCATTCATTTCTTATTTGCTAAAGTAGGTGATCATCAGTTTCTAACGACTTGTTTTGACCTTAATCAGTGGAAAATGAGGCGCTATTTCTGGCATGCTTATGAACCTACTGTTTAGTCCTAAAAGTTCTGCAAGAAAAGGGATAATAAATAGTTATTCACTTCCACTGAAGAGCTTTGTAGGCTATGTGCTGAGGGCAGTAACAGCTGCTTCTCGTTACCCAAAAGGCCTCCTACCATGTGTACTGCTGACACACCGAGCTAAGGTCAAGCCGAGTAGCAGGTTTTTTTCCCCAACATTGTTTAAAAGCTTTTAAATAAAACCATATTAGAAATACAGTCACCTCTGGTAACTGATTTTCAAAAGCGAAGTCAGAAGAGCTGTAAGGGTTTTTAAAATCTTCTTTGTTTCTGATTTGGAAGGCTTTTTCTTTTCTCTGTTAAAGGCTCCCTTTATGCTGCTAAACTCTGGATATTTTTTCCTTGCAATTCCTGAAGCCTTTATTAATCTCCTGCTTTTTTTGTTTGTTTGTTTCTGACTCGACTCTACATTTTCTTCACATGAACCATATCATAATCCAGATAATTGTTCGGAAAGTTTGCACACCGCTAGTTTTCCCTGCAAGGCACACAGTAGGGCTGGCCCACTCCCATCCGTGCGGTCCCAGGTCTGCTCCTGCGTGGCAGGACCTGAGTTTGGGCACCCCCAGAAAGCAGAGCTGACCCGAAATCAGTGCAGAGAGCAACAGAGGAGCACAGTGGCTCTCTTCTAGAGCCATGTTGATGCCAGCACACCTCCCTCGATGGCTGGAGGAGGGATTAGCACCTACCCCACGGGAAGCTCGTTACGGGGCTGCTGTAATGCGCAGGTAAGGTTGTGCAGCCTCTTGGAAGTAAGAGCCACACTCCTGACAGGGGGTCCGTCCCAAAAGATACAGCATAAAATCACCTCTGCCCTGGGGGTGGTCTCCTTTCTTTTAATTATTATTTTCCCCCCTTTAATTTGAAAGGAACGTGTGAAAATAAAGCAATCCATTGCACTTACTGTGACAGAGAAAGGAAAAGCTCTTTGTACAGATAGGAGAGAGAAAAATTAGAAGCCAGGGCTCTGCTGTGGTTTCTAACTACGAAGGGCCTTGTGGAGGCTGCTAAAATCTGTGTCAGCAAGTAGAGATTCTTAACAAAGCTTCCAATTAGTACCACTCCCTTGTGACCCGTGACACTCTGCTCCCTGCACCAAGGTGCACTTCACACTGATGTGGTGCACAGAGGTGCACCTTTTTCTTTCCCGCTTGTTCCCAGTTGGTTCTCAAACGGGTGGAAGGAATGAAAATTTTTGTTGATAAAGCAGCAAACATTTAGATGTAATCTCTACCTGGTCCCATATTGCTTTTCTGTGGAAAGAAATAAACAACCAGATAAGCAGATAACTTTTTTATCCCTTATTTTCCTGCATTTAAGTTTCCAAACTGCCAAGACTTACACAACAGAAATACAAAAGCAGAGAAGAGATATACTACTTTACAAGCTTCTCAAGTTATTTGCATCTCAAATAACTTCGACAGGACTTTCAGCAGTTATCACCATGTTTTTATTTTATTTCAAATTGTTCTAAACACAGCTCCAAATGGTTCAGTTCACCCAGCCATGACTAGGCTGGGAAATGGTCATAAGGGTTTGGATACCAAAAAAGAGGAAAGAAATAGGGTAATCTGTTCTACTAGAGAAAATTAACTCAGGGGAAAGAAAAAAAAATAAAAGAATAAGAAAAACCTGTCATGTTAGGGAAGACTTCTCAAAAAGTCAAACTTTAAGCCATTGTAAAGGTGAATTAGAGATCCATTTTTTAATAGCGCTAAGCAATATTTTTTAAACAGTAACTGGACAAAGAATAAGATATTCCCTTTTGGTCAACAAATCTTTTTTATGATAACACTCGCTCTAATGAAAAAATGTGCAGTGCACTGCCTTTAATTGCAGAAGTCAAGACTGACATGAAAGTCCTGAGGTACTGGTTTGGTAGGAATCACCATAAATCCCTGTCATTTACCTCTGCCATCAACTTTAACATGAAAAAGCACCACAGATGGAGAGATGCAGCAAAGCCTGCAGTCTCCAGAGCAGGCTCTAGCAGGGAACAGGCTCCTGTAGGACTCTGGAGCGATCTCGCTGTGTTCCTCGGCCTCTGCTCCGCTCCTGACTCCATCCGTCTCCCACTTGCCCCTTCCTTCACCACCAACCACGTAAAACACAGAGGAAAACTGGGAGTTCCTCAGGAGCTTCACACTCTCCAGTGAAGGTTTCTCCCAGTGGAAACCACCCTGGTTAACAAAGGAGATGGCAGTAAAACAAACGCTGTACCGAACAGGGACACTTCATAGCACCAAATGCAGAGATGGCCGGGTGATGGAGGCGCAGCGTGAAGCCAGTAGGGGTAAGCAGGAGCTGCTATGAGTAAAATCTTACCTTATGACTCTTTCCAATCCCAAATGAGGGTGATGTCTTGACCACCACAGTGCAGGAGGAAGGAGGCTTCATGTCATCTCATGGCAGAAGTAGATATTTGCAGGTAGATGTTCTGCTGTCAGCCATGGAGGATGGGAAGGTAAAAGTAACGACTGTTACTTATTGAACAAAAATGTCCATAAAATTGAGGGAGTAACTGAATTCCTTACGTGTAGAAAAAATGGAACTCTAATGAAGTTCTGAATGACGGTGAAATTTCAAAGGGCTAGGAAAAACGAGGATATTGTGCACACACGACACACTGTGGGAAATCATAGCCCAGTTAGCATGATTTTGATCTAAATATAATGTGTGAAAGGCTGATATGAGAGGTATTCACTTAGGAAGCAGCAGTGCAGTCAAAGTCAATGCCAATCAACTTGGGCTTATGGGAGATGCATCTTGACAGGAAAAAAAAATTATATGTGTTACGAGAGTATAAATATAACTGATAAAGGTAAATATATTCACATTACAAAAACAGACACACTACAGCAGTTGACTTACTGCCCCGTACTCAGGGCATGAAAACTTGTTTGTTTTGTAGCAGCCACATCTTTGCAACTGCCTCTTAACAGAGGAAATCCATGAGGAGAAAACAGTAAAATTCTTCCCAAAAACATACATGCACGCATGGTGTCCCTGGCGGAACCCTAACGAGAAGCAACCTCATGCCTTTTCCCTATGCTGCAGCAGACCCCCTCACCCCTGCCTACCCCCACATCCCAACCCAAAATTAAAGACCTGTAGATATTGAGTTTTCTGGTGTCGTGAAAAGCCACCAGGAAAGAAAATAAAGAAGCATAAAAGTGCGTGGAAATCCAGGCCACAAACCACAGAACATCTCTCAGTGTGCAGCAAGCGTGTCGAGATCATTTTTTTTTTAAAGTGGGGGAAAGGTTTGCAGCCTTGTTAAGAATTTTCATGGTCTAAATCTTATTTTCTTTTTCCCCTGTGAAACTTCGCCCGCAGGAAGGATTCTTTGGAAATTGCTAAAAACAGGATGGAAAAATCAGCTCCACTATGATGAATCAAGATGCCATAAATATATTGCTAATCTATGTGGTTTGGAAATTCAATTAGAAGGAGATTGCAAATTAATAATTCTTGCTGTCCACAAAGCAAAATGTGTTTTTCTCTAAATATCCCCAAAGCACTCTTAATATCCAGACATACCACAGCATTCAGCTCACGCAGCATGAATATGTGTCTTTATTCCTGTTGTATGAACTGTGTTGCACTCATGTTTCATGGACTCTCACCAGTCACTGGGTGTCTTTGAATTCCTCTGAATTTATTATGTGGGAATGAAACACTGAGCATGTAAATATTTATCAAAAGCAGACAAATAATTTAATTTTTTTTCATTTTAGAGGTTTATTAGAGTCCTGGACAAATACTTTTATCAAGTATGACTTGTACATAGAATGGTTCTAGGCTCAGGAATGTTGTTGAAATAGTAATTGTTACGAAAATTACTCTGTTACAGTCTGTTCATGGTTGAGCTGGATCTGAATTACACATTTTCCTGAAAATCTGCTGATTCCTTGCTTGAACCTGGAAAATTTTTTTCCCTGAAAATGCTGTGACCCTGTTCTGCACCTGTCTTCACCTTCACAAAAAATATTCATCACAAAACGTTTTATGCTGCTCACATGGTAATATATTTTTATTTATTCAGTACTTTAGTTAACTCTTTTGAGGTTACCAGAAGGCTCCACAGCTCTGGAGATAATACACTAATTATTTCTCTTCACAAATTGAAATCCAGAATTTCAAAATTTGCAGCAGGAAAATGTAGTTAAGTCAGGAATAATGTCAGGAATCCAAATTAAATCAGGGGAGAGAATGAGGTAAAACCTTTCAAAATGCCTCTCTCCCTCTCTACACAACTGAGCAGTTCACTCGAAAGGGAAACCACAGAGTTGCTGAGCAGAGTCAGATTGGGCTGTGGGAGGAAAATTAGAAAGCAGTGTTTCTCCAAAGTGCATTCCATGGCCAAAAATAAAATGTATTTTCAACTTTAAGAAAACATGATGTAGAAGCAGCGAGTGAGCCACTGAGCTCCACGTTGGCCAAGCACTCCCAGGTCTGTATGCAAAGCATGCGGCACTTCCCCTGGAAATAAAATCAGACCTTTCCTTGTTTCAGTGACTTTCCAGCTGCATTTTAAACCTGACATAGGTGACGCCCGCCGTGCTCCACTCCTCCTGTGCTCCGGAAGCACTTCTGGCCGTACTGGACAACTCAGAAAATAAACAGCATCCAAAAGTTGAGTTGTCATCATCCAAAGAAATAATAAAAAAAGGACTACTAAATTAGCCATAACCTCTTGTAGGGAAATGTATTTTCTCAAAGAAATTGTTTTATCGTGTTGTTAAACTTGGAGGGTGTTTAAATGTGGACAAACTGAGTTATTTATCAGGCACGTTAAAATGATTTTAGGTACCTCTTTTCATGGGTAACTTACAATTGCCAGCTGCAGCCAGACATTGTTGCTCAGTTTGTATTTCTTTCTGGCACAAGTAGTGCAGAAACCAAATTTACTTTGAAAAATTTAGGCTGCAGGGGTCTGAGTCCAGAATAGAAGTGGAACAAAGGAGGGTTTCCCCCTCCTGCCTACTTGATGGAAGAGACACTTCTGGATCATTCAGAGGAAGCAGTGCCTCCAGATGTAAAGAGCTGCAGGTAGAAACTGGACACGGAGTCAGACGTACACAAAATTAAACCACCCAAAACCGCTGCGGGCACTTCCTCCAAATGCTTTCAGAATGATTAAACCTCATTCAAACCTTATTATCACTTTGTGGTTTTTCTTGCAGCCCCACAGCTAAGCCTCCAGTTTCTGGAGCATTTCTGGCCGTCCCTGAATTCCACAGAGCTTAGGATAACCATTCACAGCCAAGATGGATGCGTGCTGCAAAGGCCACACCTTGCAATCCTGTTCGGGTTTTCAAATTAGTGTGAATATATAACATTTCATTCCTCTAATTTAAACAATTTCTCTTCCTCAAGAACAATTCAGTTTAGAAACAGAGGCTTTTGTATCAATAATTATGTGGAAATAATGTATAGAGTCCTGTGTATTCCTTCAAAATTACTAGAGAAAGTGTATTCTACTTAACACATAGATTTCTGTTTTATCTCTACCTGCTTTTATGGGAAAGGAGAAAGTCATCCACACTTTTCGTTTTACTGCCCCATCATCTTTCTAATACACTTCTTAATTTGTGTATGGGATTGTCCATGAACCTGTTTTTTCCTCTTTTTTTTTTTCATTGTAAATCACTCATATGAGAAACATACGCCCAAGAATATTTCAGTTCTAGCCAAACTTTTAAACTCCTTGTGTTCAGGGATGCTAGAAGTTAGGCAAACTGAATACACTCATTTCCAATTAAATATTCCTGAGCATATTTCATTTAAAATAATAATAACAAAACCACACAAAAAACTCAAAAGTGAAACCACAACAACAACAAAACACTTTGGAGTGCTGATGGCTTATGTTTTACAAAAATAATATTCCCACTGCTAGAAAAGGCTCGTTAAAATTATTGTCTCCTCCTTCCAGGCCACCTGCAGACTGCTTGTATGGTGCCACTGCATCACAAAGAGCTGCAGCTGATTTCTGACCCAGAAAATAAACTTCCACAAGCCAAAGGAAAACCTGAAGAAAAAGATCCTGAAAGAAACAATATTTAGGCAGCACCACAGGGACTGAGAGGTTTCAGTCTGCTTAAAGAGAGCCCATTCCCAGGGTTCATGTCCTTGGCTACGTTTTCGACCACATCACCTATTTACCTTTCCTTGCATAAATGATGCACATAAAGCAGCTCTCTGCAGGGTATGGTTTAATTTAAAAAATCTGACATGACATACAGCAAGAATTATCCTCTTGTTATGAAACATACAGGACTGATAGGACGTTCTTTGCCCATGCAGGAGCTCTGAGCATCTTCCCTTGCTCTCCCTTGGGGCAGCAAAATGCCCCAGATCTTGTCAAAATCCTACCATCCACACTTCTGTCAAGCTAACCAAAAGGCACTTCTCCTTTCTGAGGGGCTATTCCTTGTGTGAAAAGCAATATTTGTGAAAATATAAACAAAATGCTGGGTTCCAGGGTTGTATTTGGCCCTGAACGTGCCAGCCTGGGTGCGTAAGGATGCACGTTTGTAAGACTCTGTTCTACACTGAAACCAGTGACACATTTGTCCACGTGTCTGTGAACCCGTCAGGCATGTCTTGTTCAGCACAAATACAGAATTAATTGGGCCTTGAATCTTTATTTTCAGAAGTAGCTTGGACAGAGGATATACCTGTGAAAGGAAACACGTGCCTGTACCTGCACTTTAAAACCACATTTCTTCCCAGACTGTGAAATACAAGTATTAATAAAAGGACCTAGGAGAACATCATACTTGGAGAATGAGTTTTATCAATGTATCAATGCAGCACCCACAGGGGAAGAAGACAACTTATTATTGGGTCTCAAAAGGTTAATTCCTTAATAGGTACATATTTTGCACAGCCAGCTGGAAACATTACACTTTGGGCTGTAACGACTTAAAAAATAAGCCTAAATTGCTGGGATCTTGGCACAGGGTAACACTCACGTTACCCAAGCGTCTCATACTGAGGGATCAGGTGAGATTCCCTGATCTCCTCTTCTGCTGAATTCCTAAAAAGTCACCTGCCAGTCGTCCTGTGTGGCCACTCTGCCATTCACAGGATCTGTCAACATTATTTTTTTCTTTCTACATTCAGAATAACCCTAAACACCTTGACTGCACACGGCTGCTTGCAACAGACGTTCATAAATTTGCACTAAAAGAAAAATTTACTTCTGTTTAGATCCATTTCACCCAAACTAAAAATCCTGAATCAGGAGATGAATATGACATGCTTAGAACCCTTTTTAACCTTATCCCACTTCACATGAGATTTTAGCCATATTCCCCTGTTTCAATATTCTTACATCTGTTCTGCTTTTGTTTACAATTATGTTTATTTGTTTTACCTGGGAATACATCGAAAAAATACCTAGAAATGGACACTGAGACTCTGTAGCCCCAAATCCGGCCCCTTACACACTCTGTGCTCTTGGTCATGTCAACAGTGAAATGGGAATAATGACTATAATGGAAAAAAGTAACATCCTTATGGCTGAGAAAGTTTTTATAGATTCTTTAAATCCTTAGCATTGCATGAAACCACCATATATCCACTAAACAAATACACTGCACTTAGAAATCTTTTTGGAAATTACTCTGGCACTTGCAACCACTAGCAGTACTTGTAGTTACTCCTCTACAAAAGGAATAATTTTTTACAACAAATGAAAACTTACATTAGCAAGTCTCAGTAGGTAGCCCAGGAAAACCTACATAAAATGAGTTTCTAAATTTATTTGAGCTAAATAATAATGCACATTAATCTAAATTATAAGCTCAGGCCTTTCACACATGAGAATTATTTTTGCTGCAGACATCCCACAGTCACACAGGAATTAAGATTCCAAAACATTTTGTATGTTCACGCCACAGATCTTACAACAAACTGGTGAAATCCTGAGCTCTGGCATGGAGGGGTGCCCCTCATGGAAGGATGCAGTGCAACCTTGTTCTTCCCTGGACAGCTGGGGCAAGAAAAAGGTAAAATTCCTAAAAGATGAAGAAAGAGTAACTGCAGAAAAGTGGATTCAATATCAAGTAGCATTGTTAGACTCTTTTCAAGTTTAAGAAAATAATGAAGTGACTCTTACAAGCTGAGTCTTTCCCCTTTCAGGACTGTATCACATAACAGGAAAGGAAATAAAAAACATTTGTCTGCCTAACACGAGCACAAAACATATTTAATGGCTTCCGTTCCTCTGAAATGTATTTGATGCAGGAGATGAGAATTGACTTTTAATTTTTTTGTGTGGGTGGGGTGAATCAAAGCTTGGTGAAACAAGACTCAGGGAAAAGCAAGAAGGGAGTCACAACATAGAAGTTTGTCTTAATGCCACACACCTGCTGTCAAAAGATATGTCAGAAAGGTGCCTAATTCTCACTCCTGGCTACAGCTCTGCTTAATCTTACTACAACAGCAACCAGTGAAATAATATATTTCACTAATTTGAAGCAATGCCTCTGAAAAAGACTTAACATCAGCTGGAAAACTCCCAGAAATTCAATATTTGATGTTTGAAATATTTTTAAATTAAGTGTTGGCAGATACTACATAAAAAAGAGTTCCAAATCTGTAAAGCAAAATAACATATTTTTCTCCTGGTGCCTACTGTGGCTTGAGAATAAAATCACTAAAAGGCCAAGAAGTTTTCAGCGTTGGGATAGAAGGGGGTGGACCATCACCCAGAGCAACCTCAGCTCCAAGAATGATGAGAAGAAGTGTCTGTGCAAGGCAGGTACAACCCAGAAAGTGGCCAAAAAATGAAGTGGAATCACAGTGTTGCAGGACACTTGTGACATGCTACAAGTGGCACCATTTGTGTTATGTTTGCACCACGTGAATACAAACGTGCTTGTGTTTACTTCCGTATCTGCGTGTTTGTAAACACTGGTGTAGATGAGAGGGGCAGAGGGAAGGAAATTAAGGTCAGCTCCCTGAAATCTGGAAACAGCATCAGAAAAGCAGCCAAAAAGCACCTCTGTGGCACCGTATTGGAAATATTTCTTTAGAAAACCCACTGTGTCACTTTCCACCACTCTTTTTGCAGCTTTTTGTCAGAGGAAACACAAGGTGCCTGAGCTCACTGAGAATTTCAAGAAGGGAGGGAAGGTGAATTTAGATTTTGCTCTCAGAAAAACATCAAGCCAAAATAATAGAGCCAAACCTAGCTGAATATAAGAACAGTTGATTCATTTAAAAAATCAGAGCAGAAAGAAATATGTGATTGATTGACAGAGCCACAAGTTGAAAATATTGATGAAACTGCCGTAACTGCATACTAGAAGCTAAGTATTTAAAGTCTATTGAGTTTTACCTCAGTTTAACACACCTATTTTAATGAGATTCTTGCAAAATATTAAATATTTCACAAAGTCTGTACCATACAACTTTATTAAGGGAGCCATATTAGCCTCTAGAGATCTTTTTACTACTCTTGCGTACTACATCATTCCTGTTATTTTCAGGATCCCCGTTACTTTATGGATCTTTGGGACACGCTGGAACAATAAAAGATCTGAATGATTCACTCAGGGAATGCCTCGAAATCACCTGAGGCTCTGCTCACAAATTTCCGTACAGATTCCAGGATAAAGGTGTTGGTCATTTCCAGAGCAGCAGATTACACAAGAACCACTGGGCAAAGAATGGCCTGGAAGGATATAAGATACACCTGAGGCTCCTAAAATAGGAGGAGGGAGTGTAAAGTCATTTTTCTCTTTAAAGCAGCTTATTCCTTAGGGAGTCATAACTTTAAAGGGTTTAATTACACTTGTGAGTACTTTTCAGAACTGACTATCTCTAGCTAACATTCATTCATGCTTAACATTATGGGTGGAGTTTTTATAGCAATTTTCATCTTTTTCCCTGTTATACAGAACAAAATGTTCATTAGAAGCAATGCTTTCACAGGCAATTAATTGTGATGAACCCCAATCGAGCTTTTACATTAAACACTAATCATTCTTGTTGCAAACACACGAACAAGAGTGGCCATCCACACCTGTTGTTACCACAGATGTTAAAATACCTGGTGATCTCCAGTCACTAATTTCAAGCACATCTCTGCAACAGCGTGCAAGAGAGGAGGGTCCAAGCACCACCTGCAGGAGCAGAGACCACGCACTCCAGCACATCTCCTTTCCCTCTGGCCTTCCCCTCCTGGAAGGTGGAATAGCACGTGGGTGACAACCAGCTGGGAAACTCTCAGGAGACCCTCAGTGTTTGCGGCTCCTCCTCAGCTGGCACTGTTGGGGTGGGTGGAGGGCCAGGGACCCTCCTCTGCTGCCGTCCCCCTGTGCTGCCCTGGCTGCACCACCAGCCCCTGGCCCCAGCCCTCGCTGCCAGACAGCCACGCCAAGATGGACTTCCCCTGCAAAGAGCACGACAAGCTTTGGAGTTTCCTGAGTTATCCTCCAGAGCTGGGCCCAAGCCCTGGCACTTAAATTTAGATTAACTGTCTCACGTTTTATTTATCTACTGCTTCCTGAGTTATCAATATAATAAGCCTTCCCCATTTAAAGTCACCACACACACACGCCGGACAAAGCACAACAAAAACCTCTTAAAATGGCCAATTTCCTGCTGCTGTAACTGCACCTTCTCTGTGTGATTTCCAGGGTTTGCATAAAATGATGAATTACGTGTGTAGGTGTTAGAGAAGGTACACGCACATTGCTTTTCCCCTCTGCTGCTTTCTCACTGGTACCCAAGATATAAACCACCATAAAGTAAACGCATTAATGGCGAGGAACAGGATCCCCCAGGTCCAACACACCCTTGCAGTGACCAGCTCCAAAGACTTTTCATCGCTGGCTCTCCCTGAGCTGTTGGGTTTGGACAGAGAGAGCGTGACACTGACTTCGGTTTCCCTCCTACGGCAGCTCCCGTCCAAAAGATTTTGAAACATCTTGGAAGCGCCATGGTTTAACTCTTGCCACATCCCTGCGAAGCCGTTATCCCTTGTGCGGCTGGGCAGGGGGAGGGCTCACCTTCCTGCCTCCCAAGTCACCCCAGTTTTAATGTGGGCTCATGCCGCCAGGAAATGTGAGCCCCAGCTGGGCTGGATCACTGCAGTTGGACTGAATCTGGCAGAAACCCACATGAGCTGCACTCAAACAGCGTGTATATGTACATTGCAACTGCAAATTATGTTACAGCCTGATTAAACTTAGATGGTAAAGTCTAGCGTCCAGAGAAATGACCAGCAATGACCAGCAATCAGCATTAAGGCCATTATTCAGCTATAAATCCAGAAAATAAGGTTGACTTCCAAACTCCTCCTCCATTTTCTTGCAGGGTGATGTACATCCTAGAGATACATCTTGAGCCAACAGGAACAACGTAGTAAAACCATTTTCTCTTCCAAAGTACTGGGCAAGATAGTAAAGGTGAGTCCAATTACTTCAGGAAATGAAAAATGATACCCAGATTTATGCACTTATTCTGCTGAGGTATGAAGTTTATTCACTGAGTGAGAAAACCTCCTACCAGTTAATAAAGAATAGGTTATAATTTGGTTTAAACCTGTTGATTTTTTCATTAACCTCCTACCAGTTAATAAAGAATAGGTTATAATTTGGTTTAAACCTGTTGATTTTTTCATTAACCTCCTACCAGTTAATAAAGAATAGGTTATAATTTGGTTTAAACCTGTTGATTTTTTCATTAACCTCCTACCAGTTAATAAAGAATAGGTTATAATTTGGTTTAAACCTGTTGATTTTTTCATTCCAGGTGTTCTCATCGTTATTTCAGTGGTTGTGCTGTAAACCAAATAAGCAGATGGATGGGAATGGCTGCATGAAGGAAAATATTTATTGTCTCCCACTCCCCTATTTCTACCAGAGTTAATCCTTTTCTAATAAATCTGAAGAAGATATGCCTGTTATCTCTCTCTTTCAGGAAAAGTCCTTACAGAAAAGGTCAGCTATTGATGGCTTCGCTCAAAAAAGTATCAGGGACTTGTGCACCTGTAGAGAACACAACCTCTGTGTGTGTGTGTTGTGCGTGTGTTTACACACAAGTACATACGTAACTTG
Source organism: Atrichornis clamosus (assembly GCA_013400975.1). Lineage (NCBI taxonomy): Eukaryota > Metazoa > Chordata > Aves > Passeriformes > Menuridae > Atrichornis > Atrichornis clamosus. Next base: position 69,984 of record WBMZ01003041.1, read on the forward strand.
ACAGAAACAGTGAAACAGTCATTCCCCATTCAAGTGCAGCAGGAATTTTACAACTGCCTCTGAAAGAAAAGCTGTCCAGAGGTATTGCTGCATGGCCGATAGCTCAAATAACTTAGATTTAGATAGCAGATCATACTCTGCCCTTTCAAACTGCATCTTTTTTGCAGCAGAGACTGCTAAATGGAGCTGATAATGTGCAAATGCTGCTTCTGTTCTTATGTGGCCAATTTTATACCATTCAAATTCAGATAGCATCAGTGTAGCTTCCACATCAGCAAAACTGATGAGATGAAAACAGAAATCATGCTAATTTCACAGGGCTGAAAAGCAAAGCACAGCCCCAATGGTTGCAACTACTATTTTTAGATTGCTTACATGAGGTTCACCTGCAAGATAACATCATGGTGTCAGAAGATTTTATTAGAGTGTTTTTGAAGGGTTTGCCATGTTTACATGCCACTGGATAGGAAACTAGATAGGAAACATGTCTTTCTACCTCAGATCATCAGTTTGGGCTGGAAGGGACCTCACAGCCCACCTAGTGGCACCCCTGCCATGGCAGGGACACCTCCCACTGTCCCAGGGCGCTCCAAGCCCCATCCAGCCTGGCCTTGGGCACTTCCAGGGAGCCAGGGGCAGCCACAGCTGCTCTGGGCACCCTGTGCCAGGGCCTCCCCTCCCTCACAGGGAGGAATTCCTCCCTTATGTCAGGTCAAAGCCGTTCCCCCTTGTCCTGTCACTCCATGTCCAAAGCCCCTCTCCAGCTCTCCCGTGGTCTAGTTAGATGTTTGCCTTTGGCTTTGGTGCACATTGCCCTGCAAAAGGGAAAACCCAAAAGCAGCTCCACAGGTACTTTGTTGCTTCGCAGGTGTGAATTCTGCACAGCCAAAGGCTGTAAACCTTTGTGTTTCCAGCCTGCTTATCTTGTAGCCCTTCATAGACTGTGACCAAGTCTGAGAATACTCTGAGACTTCCCTGAGCAGCTTAGAAATCAAGGAGGTCTCACTGAAACCTGTGACTCGACAGGAGGGACCAAAACCTGAATGCACTGTCATAATGGATAATAGATGATAGAGTTGTTATGTGGAAACTGTATTGGCAATAAATCTATTAACCGTTATCCTCATAAATCACAATCGCTGTGTCCTACTTCATCCCCAGCCTGGATCAATCCTGGGGGTTGTCCCAGCACCTCTACTTGTTGAACTTCATTAAGTTGCAGAGGTCCCACCTCTCCAGGATGTCCAGGTCCCTCTGGATGGCATCCCCTCCCTGCAGCACGTCAAAAAAATTGCAAATTGCTGGTAAAAATGAACCAAAATCATAATCAGAGAAATTGCAATTCACCCATCCAAATTACCTATAAAAAATCAGATCTTTTTTGCCCACCTACGTGGGCACTGAATTTTTAATGGAATTCTTTGTGCTGTATGTACAGCTTAAGTTCATCAGTGCTCAAAGGAGCATTGTTACTGAAATTTACTGAACCCTCAAAAGCCATTAGACCTTGCTTTGAGACATGCCTCATTTTTATAAGCATTAAAGTGCTTTTTAAACGAGGAGTCACAGATGCTTTACGCATTTAATAAAGTGATCTCTCCCAAGTTTTAATTTATGCTTTGTTAAGCAGTGCTCCTGGCTCATGCAGATTTGAGAGGTTCCAGGTCAGCAGACCTTTCTCACTGCCCACAGCACACTTCTGCTTTTCATCCCCAAAACAGACACACCACCACAGAACTGGGGTTGCAGCATGTCAGGGGTCAAAGCACAGGCGTGTCACTCCTGCTGCTGGTGCACAAACTATACAGATATGTGAGGTTTGAATTCTAAAACAGGTAAGTCTGCCTGAGGAGGGCAAAATTTCCTTCTACTTCTGGACCTTCAGAAGGAGACAAAAAATGGAAGCTGCAGATGAATAAACTGGTGGTAAACTTTATAAACAGTAATTTTATCTAATTTTTTAACCTCTTCTTTAAAACTTGAAGATTCTTGAAGTGTTTTAAAATGGTTATAATTTTTACTTACTTTCATGATCAGCATTAATTAGATAATAATGATCAAGAGATCTTTTCAATGAAAAAAATCATTTTAATATATTCTCAGTGTAAAATTAAGGTAATATATCACAGTCAGATTTTTTTTAAAAATAATCTTCTGGAACAATGTAGAAAGTGAAAAGCATTTTCAGGTAAGTGCAGGGCTGATGAGGCTGCAGGCAACGGGCAGACAGTCCTTGACTTTTGCATCCTTCATGCTACATCATAATAGAAATGATAATTTTCTCTATAAAACCTGTCCATCTGCAGAAAGCAACTTCTTACAGGTGACTTGGGCAGCGACATTCTTGTGTAGCCCAAAAGAGGGAATAAATTTAAATCACTTAATTTTATTTAAAAGAAAACAAAACCAAAACCGAAATAACACTACTTGGAAGTAGGGCAAAACGCTGACACTCCCGCCTGCTAAAAGTTTGTGTTTCTTTGTGTTTTTCCCCAGCTGGACGTGGGCACAAGCAGCCAAGCCAGTGAATGTTCCTCTGGAGCACTGGGATGTCAGCAGAAGGAGACAAGAGGAGTTTCAGGAGCCCTGGGAAAGGGAGGGCAGCTCTCACGTTCGCCTTGAGAGGTTTGTAGGGCGTTGCCTCCGCCCTGACCGAGCTCTGCCTTCCCCCAGCCCCTCTCCCAAACCCTTGCCAGGGGCTCTGCCAGGTCAGCGAGTTCCAGGCAGGGGCCAGGTCAAGCCTGCCTTGCCCAGCCTTGTCTTCTGCACAGTCAAACCCCCCCTCCTTGTTTATCACAACCTCCAGGCCTGTCAGGCTTATCTCGGCAGAAAACTGGCAGAAATTTATACTTCTTGTCTCCCACCAAGATCTTGACTTCGTCATTTCTTGCTTAGCCCAGGATAAATCAGGAGGAAAGGCCTTGGAACAGAATTATGTAGTAGTGCTAAATCACTAGAACTGAGGAAGAAGGGATGTTTATTAAATAATAAATAGGTGTTCTCAGAGTTTCTTAAGACTGTTACAGTGGCAGGCAGGAAGAAAAAACGCTTAACCAACATTAATATAGCTTGTTTTTTACTTTAAAAATATTACCAGTTTCCTCTTTTTTTTTGTTTTGTTTTGAGTACATTTTCAGAACTACTATTATAATACACTTTTTCCATTACTCTATTACTTTCTAGCCTCAGGTAATATCATTTTTTCTTCTTCTCTAAATAGGAAACCAAATTATTTCCTGGAGTTGGCAGTAAAATGGGATGTTCTGCAGTTTTTCACCGAGCCTTAAATTAGCTCCAACCTGCACAGGGGTGTCCTTCATGCTGCCACCTACACTGGCCTTTCAAACAAGAAAATGAGGAAGAAGTATTTGCAAATCTCCAACAACATAACAAAAAAATATTCCTAATAATTCTTAATAATCAGGTACTGAGTCCAACCTGCCTCCGGGAAAAGGATAAAGAATATAAAACAGCTACTGACTGTATATCCCTCCTCAGAAAATGATGACACTGAGTCCCATGAGGAGATTATTTATCCAGATTTCCATGATCCTCAGGTTTTCAGGCAGGATTTTCAGCTGTCATCCTTTTTAGGCCCATGACGCTCTGACAGCCTCCACCTCCATAAGGTCTGTCTCTTTTCATATCAGTCTCAATTCCTTTTTCTCACATTGGAAGGCCAGTAAAAACTTTAAAGTATCCTGGCCAAGACTGTCTGCTTTAAAGATAAATATCTCAGCCCAAGCAGTTTCCTAAACTGTAATTTATACTTTGATATATGCTTTGATAGTGGAAACTGAATCTTGGGATATCCTATCCCACCATCCTCTTCCAGAAACTGATTTGTAAAATAATTAGAAAAATTGATTAAGTGTCAGTAAATACCACTCTATTAAACAAAAAGCCTCTTACTTTAAAGACACTTTTGCAGTTCTTTCCCACCTCAGCACAAATCCTACAGTATCTGCTATTTTTCTGGTTTTTTATCACTCCCTTTCCCAAGAATCTTTGTTGTGCAAACATGATTTAATTAATCTTCACAAACCTGTCTGAAACATAAATACTGTCTTTTGAAGATATGGACAGATTTATTAAAATAGCGTGTCCCACTTTAATTTAAAATCTTCTTCTCCCATCCATAAAAACAAAGGTAAAGAAGGATGTCACTTTTATACCAGAGAGAGAACATGTGCAGGAAAGGGATTATCTTTGTTTATTGATGTGCTGTTGAATCCTCCACTTCTAGCTGAAAATTTTTCTAAGCACCCTGCCAAAAGTGTGTGGTGTTCTCTCTAACGTGGTGCAGATGGACACAGGGAAGGAAAGTGTTGGAAGTGGCATTCATCTCTGAAAAGGTCATACTCAGAGTAAATTGGTCTCACTGAAGTGAAACCAAATGGAGATATAAGTTTTCTTGCAATCAGTTTTGTTTTGTTTCGTTTCGCTGTCCCTTCTTTAATGTCTGAATCCATATTCTCCATCAGGACGGATTTACTCAGGGGTTATCTGCCTACCACAGTCACCTCTATCCATAATCTGGCAAGATGTGTTATTTTCTGCATTTAAATTTTCATTTACAGCCATTATTGTGGTGGTTTAAATCAGTTTTAAATACAACACTGGGCAGTAAAGACGCTCAGAAAATGGAATAAAGTCTGTTGGCACCTCTGAAAAAAGTAAAAACTATTTTGAAAATGCCATACTAGGTTCTTAAAGATTTTCAAAAGTTATTCCTTGTTTTTTTGAGTTAAAGTTATTTGCAATTTTCCTTCCATAGCAAATTCTACCTTTTAGTTCCTTTCATTTTTGGAGAAAAAGCATAGTTCACCTGGAATTCCAGCGAGCAGCATTGCTTCCCTCGGAGCATGGCTGAAGGCTGGTTTGAAAGAGAATGCACCTGGTACTATTGTCCTTGCACTCAATAAACGCATGGGTTGGCTAAGGAAAAACCCAAAGAAATAAGTAATTTTTTTTTTTTTCTTAACATCCATCTCAAGCTAAAGCCTCTGGTCCCTACAAAAACCTCAGAGTTTTCCTACAAAAACAGAAGATTTTTCCATTATTGGAAGAATAAATCACATTCAGTGCCACGTTTACTTCTCAGTTGATATTGTCATGAATTCAAGTCTGCATATTAAATAACTCAAAGAAAATATTAATGTTCATATCAAATAGCTTTTAATGACTATTTAACAAATTCCAAGTACTGTTTATTCTTGTGACTCACTGCAGCTCCCCAGATTTTAACAAACTTACAGCACTGGCCTTCAAATTAAGCATTGAGGGGCCAAGTAGCTTGTTGATTTTGGACTGTGAGGTGCCGGAGAGTTCTGAGAATTTGATGGGTTTATGTTCTGGCATTCAGGTGACAAATATTAGTCATGACTTTATATTTTGGACTCTGCACGTCCTATTTCAAACAGACAGCAAGTTTGGGGTGTATGAACAGCAACAATCCATGTAAAACTTATATGAAGGAAGACTGCAAGGCATTATCGAATGTAAAAAAAACCCAAACAAAAGTGGTTTCATATTTATTATAGGAATCACAGAATCTCAGACTGGTTTGGGTTGGAAGGGACCTCAAAGCCCACCCAGTCCCACCTCTGCCATGGCAGGGACACCTCCCACTGTCCCAGGGTGCTCCAAGCCCCGTCCAGCCTGGCCTTGGACACTCCCAGGGATCCAGGGGCAGCCACAGCTGCTCTGGGCACCCTGTGCCAGGGCCTCCCCTCCCTCACAGGGAACAATTCCTTCCTGATATCCAGTCTAAACCTGAAGCCATTCCCCCTTGTCCTGTCCCTCCCGACCCTTGTAAAAAATCTCTCTCCACCTTCCCTGTNTCCTTCCTGATATCCAGTCTAAACCTGAAGCCATTCCCCCTTGTCCTGTCCCTCCCGACCCTTGTAAAAAATCTCTCTCCACCTTCCCTGTCAGCTTCTTTTTTACTGCTTGTAGTGACGAGGGAGATTTTCTCCTGCACAAGTTATTACAAAATTACTTGTCAATTTGAGCTGTTGGAGGCAGTGGGAGCAGGAGTGGGGCATCAGCCTTTTTGTGGGGATAGGGAGCTGTTAACCTGCCTTTGAAGCATGGGCTGTGCATCCTTTTGTAAGCTCTCTTTTTTGAGGAAATGTTTCACAAAATACGTTCAACTTCACCTGTGCCTTTAAGGGTATGAGCTCTGAGGTAGTAGAATTGCTTATCTCAACTGGGGCCAAAGACATGAAATTGAGTCACAAGAGCCTGTGAATGTGAGCTTAGATAGCAAAGCCTGTGCTCTCACTCACCTCCCTGTCCAAATGCCATAATTTAGAATTAAGCAGACACACTTCACAGAAAAGACGAGAGGAGCACTAGCAGAAGAATGAAAAAGCTTTAGATTTCACGCAGAGAACAGCATTTGTCACACCAGAAAGTGAACCATAAATGCAACACAGACTTAGCAAATGCATGATTTGGGTTACCAGGTGATGGAGGCCCTACAAAAACAGCTACCAGACACAGCAATGCAAGGACAGAAAGCCCATTGTGACAAACAAAAGGAAAAGGTGTTCTTTGCCAGAGAGTAAATTCATTTTTTCTTGTGCTCCATGCATTCCATGCATTTCTAAAGATATTTTTGCATTCTAGATGTTCATTAATAGAGGGACTGCAAAGTATAAAATACTCAATATAAAGGTATATGCAATTACGCTGTTTGAAACCATCAAAACTTAGCATAGGAACAATAAATGCAAGCAACTTGCAAAGTCTCGTTCAGAAGTGCCAGGAAAGGAAGAGCCTGTTGTCAGTCAACTGTTTAGGTCAGAGGCTCATAACACAGGAGCAGGAGAAGAGAAAGAAAACCTGTGAAGAATTCAATCTGAAACTTTTAGAGAAAGAGAGGCTGGTGAGGATAGGTTTTGGCCGCGTTCCATCAAATTCCTGGGCTGTCCTCAGCGATACTGAAGGATACCCAGTGCCTGTAGCCACGTGCCAGAGCAGTGCAGGGAACCACAACTTGCTTTTGGACACACAGGTCTGCCTCGAGTAGCCTCAGTGATGCTATTTGATTTTAAGATCTCCTAGAGATTATTGGATTTGTTAAGAATTAGCTCTCCTCGATTTATTTTTCAGAATAAAATTACTGCTTAGCACCACCAGAATCACTTAATAAACCCAACTTGGCAGTATACAGACAACAAAACTGATGATTACAAATAATTTTGAAAGGTCTTCTATTTCTACAGTGAAGTCACAGGATCACCGAATCATTTAGGTTGGAAAACATGTTCAAGATCATCGAGTACAAGCTTTGACTGATCTCTGTTTGTCAACCAGACCAGAGCCCTGAGAGCCATGTCCAGCCATTCCTCAGCACCTTAGAGCCTTCTACAGTTCTGAACACAGAGCATCGGTCTAAATATATTTTGTTTCCTTCCCATTCCATCTCAGCTTGCATGCTGACCCACTCTTCCTGATCCTCTCCAGCTCCTGATCATTCTTCAGTTCTTAAGCAACACAATTCTAACAATAAACATTCCAGCTTTGTTGATATCCCTCTTCACCTTTTGTCTTTCCAATAGATCTCCGTTCTTCCCAATATGATAAAAATTGAACCAGGTCAACTAATTTTCCCTCAATTTTTTTCCTGGAGTCCTCTCTAGCCTCAGTTTTCCCCCACATCATCTGCACCTGGAAATTCACATTTTGCCATCTCCAGGATGTTCTCAGAAGTTTCCACACCCTCACTAAAGGCCTTCCCCCAGCTCTTCAGGTGTTCAGATCTGCTCACAGTGTCTCCAATACATTCTGCCTAAATTTTCAGCAGCAATCTGACCTTATGGACCGGGCTGTTGCTTTTGGCCCCTGGAAGATTATTCCATTTTTTCAACCAGTTTCAAAAACTGACAAGACATTGATGTTGATGTCTTGTGCTTGGTGAAGTTTGCCCAGCAGTGAGCAGCTAAGGGGGCCAAGTCCTCTCTTGGACTTGTAAATGTCTCTGGAGCTGTTCCAAACTCATTACTACAGATTTACAACACTTTTAAAGCGAGAGGTACAGTTGGTCTAGTAAATCCAGTAACACATAAATGCTGAAAAATGACAAAATTGTCACCATTTAAGTAAGTTATGCTAACCTGAGGACTTCTGGCTGTGCTGGGAGAAATGTGGAGCTCTGTATTTAACATCCACCAGTTTAGGGGGTTGTGTGTTAACTGCTTTTGATATCACGGACTGAGCAAGAGAAACACAAAATGAACTCTATACAACAGCAAAGTATAAGGTCTTGTGCCCTCCAGCATGGGTCTAGATCACATCAAATTTCTTCACAAGGTCAGATCAATTGTGTTTTCCATGTGACATATCTCAGCTTAGGGATGAAGTTTTGAAATTTTCCCTAGAGTTCAACTGACTTCAGCAGGAACAGTGTGCTCCCATCCAAAGGCAAACTTGACCCTCACAATCCGTTCTGTTCCTCTCTACAGTTTGGAGAGAGCATTGACGCTGTCATTAAAAGGGGGCAAAAAATAATTTAAAAAAAAAGGTAAAATATAAGAACAGTGCCAAGTTTTGCCAGAAAATTTAGCAGATTATAGTATGCAACAGCTTGGACTGGGTATGTGTTAGAACTGTGAACAGGAATCACTACAAATTGAAAAGCAGGGAGGGAGTTATTTAGGTGGAGCAGGGGGGAAGCTAGACTAATAGACTTAACAAAAATATTTTGTATAATATGTGTTCCACCGAGCTCCACACCCCCATGGCAGGACTGCTGCTCGTAGGCAAGCTGGACTTCCTCAGCAGAGTTCCCACACCAGCGCTTCACAGGGTGCCCAGTACTGCACACAGAGACAGCACCCCCCCATCCTGGGAGCCCAGGTGGGAATTCCGAGGGAAATTAATCACAGAGACACAGAATGGTCTGGGTTGGGAGGGGAGGTGGCCCTGCCCACGCTGGGAATGAGAGGAACCTGAAGGCCCCTTCCAATGCGAGCCACTCTGTGATTCTGGGATAGAGCTGTTGTGCTCCTCAAAGTGATCTTTCAGAGCGTTCTGCTCGGGAAACCTCAGCAATGGGGCAAATCTGGGCTGATTAGGGAAAAACATTTCCAGCAGAAGGCAAAACAGGGAAAAGAACAGAGGAAAGAAGGGCCTGGAGGAAGGAGAACAAGCAAAGACTGCAGCTGCTCAGATCTCCTTCCTGGGCTGAGGGTGATGGAGTGCCAGCACTGCGACTAGAACACAGAATCACAAGATTTAATGGAAATAGCAACACCAGCAGCAAAATTTGCCTCTTCCTCAGCGGACTTGTCTTTGGTTGCTGCCCCTGCACAGATGTCCACCACGGGGCCACAAATCAACCCTGTAACTTGTCACCAGGGGCTTGGCCAGCATGATTTACTGGTGAAGGCATGGCTGTCTCCTTTGTCCTGACAGGATCATGCAGTGGTTGGTTCAGTTTTGTCTCATCTCACACTGGCTTTGCAACAAACACAATTTTAAAATAGTCCTTCAATACTATCAGTTTGTAATTTCGTTGATGTTTCTTACTTTTCCCTTGCAAATTTTGCAAGCAATTTGTTCGCAGTCATTCTAATCAATGTTTTGTCACCCTTGACAGCAGATCAAAAACTCTTTTCCAATTTTGCCAGCATTTCCCTTCCCTTCAGCTCAGAGAAGCCCAGGTGATGTTCTGCAAAGCAGAGGGACCATTTGGCAAGGGCAGTAAAAACAAGAGCTGGCAACCAACTGCCAGCAACAGAAGGGACCTTTTCAGTAAACACTTTCAATAAATTCATAAATAGCCAAGCCAGAAAGAGAGGGAATAAGTGCAGTCAGATTTGTAATGCCCTGGAGAATAACAGTTTGATTGTTATTTACAGGATGAGAAGGATGGGGCTGGAGCTTTGCTACAGATACCCTAAAGTTTGTTGTTTTTCTCTCCCTCTGATCTCACTTTTACATGTTGTCATTATAGGCATCCACACACCAACAATCTGATAGCAAGCATGTAGTTCTTTCAGGCAGCAACTGCTACAACATTTTGTTGATACTCTCTCATAGTGAGGAATTTGTACATTTTTTTTTAAATTCAACTTTTTTTGAAAGCCTGCTGTACTAAACATACCAGTCTGTGTGCTCAGTAGATTAAATAATGTGCCAGATACAGAGAATTGCTCCATGCAGACATCAAACCTCAGGCTACATTTTAATCAGAACCAAATACTGCAACACCAACTGCATGGGAGGAGAGAAAAATGGCAACTTTCAAGTTAAAATAGCTCATTCTTCTTATTGATGTCTTGTGCTCTAGGCTTATAGACTGACAGTCATGTCAGTGCCTTCACCAACTTACCAAGTGAGAGAAAACTTCAAAACTCAGCAAGAGGCCCTTAGGATAGGGATATAATTGCCAAATTAAAGCCTCCACTCCCGCTCTCTCAGCCACAAAGAAAGCAGGATACTGCAGCTCACCAGTCAAAACACTTCCAGAGGAGAAGCAGTCAAAAAGAAAAATCAAAATACAGTAACAATAGCTCCTGATATCTATTTCTACTCAAAGAAGGCACTTGTGGTCTTATTTCCTTATGAAGAAGTTGGAACAATAATTTTAATTAGTCTGTCCTTCAACCACAGCAGAATAACATTTTTCTAGCATTTAAAATAAAACCACAGCCCATCTAAAATTACAGCTTGTCCAGCAAGAAATAATCTGAGACTACTGAACTGCAGAAAAAGAAGTCCACAGCGGGTGGTAAAAGATGGGAGAGGCAATGCTGCTTCTAAAACACGAGATTGTACAAAACAGGGATAACACAGCCTGTCCTTCTGGGGGGAGAAATCATCAATAGTCTTCAGCTATGATCCCATTTCATGTCTTTTCTATTTCATTTTTTTCTCCTGAGTAATTTCAGTTGTAACAATGACTGTCTCTAAGGAGCTGCAATTCATGCCAGAAGGTGAGCTCTTCAAAAAAAAAAAAAAAAAAAAAAAAAAAAAGGAAAAATCCAACTCCTATGATAAAAGGAGAAGCCAAATAAATGAAAATTTTGGCAGATGTGTGAGGAATAGGTCAAATTTATCTTTGGTGTAACAATAGTCTACTTCGCCTACATAACTACAGAAAAGAATACGAATCACTATTTTAAACACATTGAGCAAAACGTGTTCTCCCTTTACTGGATTACAGCTGATCCCACGGCACTCGAGACGCTAGGGGAGAAAAAACCCCGAAGTCCAGCACTCCCAACCTCGTGATAACACACATCACTTTCAGTAAAGACGAGCACAGTCCTGCTTAATGCTTCGAAGATTTATTTAGTAGTGAGCACAGGCACTGGTTTGCAAGCCCCAGATTGTCACACCACATCTTGGACAAGCACCAGTCTGGGCCCAGACTGAAACCTCCGAGCCGCTCAGTTCCCCAGGAGGAGCCAATATTCCGTGTTCCTGCACACCCCCCTGGCGAGCCCAGGCACAGAGATGCTCCAGAGGCAAACAAAGCCCAGGCTGGGAACACGGGGTAATTGCAAACACAGCCAGGCATGTTTTCACTCACAGAGAAGCCTGGATCTTGTGATTCAACCAGAAACACCGATGCTTATAAGAATTAATATCAGAGTGTTGTAATGCTGCCGTAAGAACGGGTTAAAAATTTAAAAAAAAAAAAAAAGATTAAAAAAAAAATACGTAAAGCCACAAATGTAGGCCAACATTTTATCTAATCAGCTGCTAATGGTTTTGCTGCTCAGACAGGGTTAATCAGACACACAAAATTATTTCCTGGCACTCTTGGAAAGCTTCTTCGTTGATGATTGCAACAATACGAAAGGTTTCAATTTTGCAGAGTTTATATTGGCCTGAAGCAGACTAGATTTTATTTTATCACACTCTGTGGGACTTATTCACTCAAAGTCTTTTTTAAGACAGCTTAGAGCATATCTAGCAGCCCAGACTGCCTCTCATCTCTGAACACTGAAAAAAAGATTAATAAAGATTTAAACAATGAAGTAGAAAGAAAAACTTAGAATAAGTACGTTTTGTAATAACAGCACAAGTATTTCTGTTGTAAATGCTTTACAGGGAGTTTTCTGATCAGAAATAGACACTAGGAGCATTGCTAATTCTAAGGAATACTGTGCTAAAGCAATCAAACTCCCTCAGGGAAATGCACCTGCAGCAGAGTTCCCAAGGTGCAGGATGAAAATCCTGAAGGAAAACAACCAAAGGGTGTGGCAAGTGGGAAAATTCTGTCATTGGGAAGATCCAATGAGTCTTGGCAAGGCTCCCCATGCCCAGTCCCAGACAAGTCCTGTTTTGAGTGTCCCTGGGGTTGAACTACTCCAGCTCTGGTCTCCCTGCATTACCTGGAAGAGGCAAGGAGGTGTCAGTGGCACCAGAGCAATCAAAGCAAGAGGTCCATTGGCCATTAAAATATAGCCTTAAAGTCATCAATTTTATGTGCACCTCATGGTGGATTTTTATGTCTAAAATGAAATATAAAAAACTGGTATTCAAGGCCTCAATCCCACTCTAGAGACCAAGTTTATATGTACCTTTTGCAATAAGCTTATAGACTCCTAGAAATATTTCTTCTTTAAATTGCTGCTTTTTTACACATGCTTCTATTTAGAGATTAACCCCCATGAAATTAAGCAACTATGCTGTTGGGAGGAAGGTGAACAATTATCACAATTTCACATTTTCCACACACAGATATAAAGCCAACTCTGTAAGAGCCCTACAGGGAAATAATGAATATATTTTGGCCCTATAGGCAAATCCCAAATATAACTTTTCAGAGATATGCTTAAAACATTTTCTTCTTCATACAGTTGAGTTGCTTGAGGTTTTAGTGAACTGCTTAATTGGGCAGTTACCCCAACATATTAATTAGATTAACACATTTATGGAGCAAATGTTACTCCTCCTTACTTAGTAATTCATAAAAAGATTAGAGAACACTGCCCTGCTGTTGCCAGGATTTAAAGGATTTGGATGTGGTGATAGTGGAGCAAGAAATGCAGGGAGCCCATCACAGACTCAGAATCCCAGGGTCTCAGGGGC
>WBMZ01003042.1:0-48171 GCA_013400975.1 Atrichornis clamosus
AACACAAACCCACCACACTTTCCCAGGCAGTAGCAATTCCTCAACTTTTAATTTTGCCCAACACAGCAGCTCTGTAGTGAGGCACAGTTTGTCTACTAACGTGGCTTTTTTTAAAGCAGTGGTAAATCTGATTATCTCAGTTCAGTCCAGTATTTCAAGCCTCAGAAAACAAAGCACTTTTTATTACTATTGTATTATGTGTGTATTGCCCTCAGTGTTGGCAAATTATCTCCTTCTTTTCTGAAAATTTAGAATACATTTTTATAAAATCTGGAGTGGAGAATTGCATTATATATTCAAAAAGGTTTAAATTCATAATATATTTATTCAAAGGAAACAAATTGAGGCTGTTGAGATATTTAGGGCATTTTGTATTCATTTTTATTTTATGTGTAGTTTGCTGTTACAAAAACTACTGAAGTAACAGGGCAGGAGTTAAGATTGAGTTTTCCTCTTCCTCTACAAAGCCAGCCAAGACAGGTCAAACCTCTTCTTCCAGCTTTCTGTGTTATGACAAAGCTGGGTTATTCTCCTTGAAAATATCATTTTTAACATTAGTCAGTGTTATGAACCGTGTCTAGTTTCCAGGCAAAAAAGCTCCTAAAGACTTTCTTCACCTCTAGTTTAACCCATTTTGAAGTAAAACTGCAAGAATCACGTCTCAGTGGCTTCCAAATGAAGTGCCATAACCCCATCTGTGTGGTGACACCTACGTGGAGTTCACAAGCTGGACAGAAATTGAGCTGCATGGATCAGTCCTGCCAGGAGCTTTGAAAGCTTAAAGGCAAAATGGGAAGGAGGGTTGCTGGAGAAAAAAATAATTATCCAGGAATAACTGCATGACATGATGGTCATTTTCATCAACATTAATAATTTTCATTAACGTTATTGAACAAGAATTATAGACCTTATTTTCAAACTCCTATATCCTTATAGCAATTCATTTTACTTCTTATTTCCAATACATTATGAATTCTATCCTGCATCCTATTTCATTCTCTTTTATCTCTTTTGGATGCCCGGTTACTTTCAATTAAATATTAATAATAATCTTTTTAATTTATCCTGTTAGAAATAGAGGAACACTGCAATGGTTCTTGTCTTTCCGAGGGACAGTATTTCTGTGCCGTGGTGGAGGAATCCACAAGGCAATGCATCTATCTCAGCGAGTATCAGCCTGGGCTGACAGCACACCAATTGTCCTGCCACTCTTATCTGGTGGAGCTGTATGGAAATGTCAGAACAGATGAAAGGCTGCCCTCCACGGTTCGCTCATCCAGGAGGGGTGTTCTTGTGGGAACAAGCATTTGTGAGACAGAAAGATCATCTGCTTAGTCACAGCAAATATATTTTGCCTTTGGAAATATGTCTCCCTTCCCAGGGATTTTCTGAGGCCTCTGTGCCAGGGTATGAGTATCAGGCAGGCGTTCAGATCCCAGGCAGTTGCTGTCTGTCATTGTCTGGAAATCAGGAATCTCTGCGGCATGTTAAGCTAAGCATTCAAAATCCCTTTTATTGCAGGACTTTGCCACTCCAGCAGTGTTACTGGACGCACTAACTGCAGAGGAGCCACTGTTAGCAGAGGATACCCTCGTGGTGTCAACAGCAGGAGGGTCGCTGCTCTGCTTCATGATTTTTGAGGTGGAGTTTGGGGTGTTTTAAGACCTCTAATCATTGATTTGCTTATTAGGCAAGAAGACAGTAAATCTCCTCCCCAGCTCAATGATAAAAGAGACATTTCACACTGACTTTCAACTCTTGGTGATGATTTCAAATAGAGCCCATGGCTAGTCAGTACATCCTCAAGCAGTGATGTATGTCTGCAGTCAAGGATATTGTCACCTTATCAATAGAATGAAGAGGAACATTAAACATGATAACGTGTCATTCTGAATCAACTTTAAAATAACTTGTTTCAGGACAAGTTGTAAAGTGATTATTCATTTTAGATAGAAGTTGCTGCAGATTTATTCTTGTCTTCTTTTTCCTAAAAATGATTGATAATAAGATTTTGTTAAGCTGCCCCAAGAACTGAGAATCTTTATCCTTTGTGTGAGATTGATACCAAGTCCATGAAATCTTTTAGCATGTGCAGTTTACTAAATCAGGATTGCCTTAGACCTCACTCTGATTTGCAAACTAAAAACAAATTTTAAAAAATCCCTTCCATGTTCTTTGACTAATATATTTCAATATTTTTCCCTGTAATTAAAAAAGCTCTGTACTCATAACTTGAGAATGTGATGTTATATGATGACCTTGCAGGGACAATAACCAGCAACATTTGCAAGATAAGGATTCTTTCCTATTACATTCCTACCTAGACAGACATGCCTTTTAGTTCTGGACACAGGTTCCCAGTGCTGTGTGTTAATAAATTAATCACCTGTTTCAGAAAGGATTTAAAAGACTTCAGTGAGTTTTATTTAAATGAATCCTGCTTTTTTAAAACTTACCTATTTTTATTTCATCTACAACAGTTCTCAAGATGCTAAAGGACAAGAAGAGGTCAGAATTTATAACAATTCAAGGAGGAAATTTGTTGAAATTTCCAAATATTTAACCGAGATTACAATTACTGATGGAATAGAGGATTGATCATTTGCTTTCAGGGTAATTGGTTCAAATCCAACTCACGATGCTTAATTGCAGGTACATTTGTGTGTATGTGTGTGTTTAAGTATATTCATGTTTATTTAGATGAATAACCCTGGGGTCTGTAACCAGTCATGTGCACAGAGCTACCAAGTCAGCCTATGTTGGGAAATTAAGGGCCTGAGTCTGTCTTTTGTGGAAGTCATTACTATTTGATTTATAATGCAGTGTGCTGACATGCAGGTACTTACTGAAAATGGCAGACCTAAAATAGTGGTGCCAGTAGGGGAGCTGTTAACACAGCTGGAATTAAACAAGGATTTCTCCCCTTTTCCCAAACAAACATGGAAAGCAAACTCTTATCAGCTTGTGTTCATCAGAAAGCTGGCAGGCTATTGACCTTCTGCTGCCAAATCCTGTCTTGTTGACTTTTCTTCTGCCTTGTCCCTCTACCTCTCTGTGCACTGCAATTGCTTTAGGACAGACTTTGTCTTTCTCTTGTACACTGGTGCGTAATTCCAATCCTGGAAACTTAAGTATATGTTAACTAATATTCAACATTGTGGCAGTGGTTAATGTGGACACCTCCACCTCTGAGAAGGAGAAAGGCCCGAAGGGGCTTAGGACTTTCTGGTGGGGCAAAGTCAGGGATTGAGGCTCCTGATAACGTCGGCCCCATAATGGTTTTCTCCCCTTCTCTGTTTAAGGACAAGGTTCCCTCCATGTTGTTGTACCCTTCTCCCTGCTTGTGTATCCCCAATGTCGGTTATGCTAATTACCCTTCCCTGGTTCTGGAAAGTCCCCTGGAAAGTCCCTACTTAGTCCCTTCCCCTCCTGGAAAATCCCTTTCTCCCTCGATGCCCCATTGGTCCCGGTTTCCCTGCTCCTCCCCTCTCTCCTCCTCATTGGGCTTCCCCTGATCACCCCACTTTTCCTCCACCCATGGACCCTCAGATTATTGGACCCTGGAGTTTTCCCCACCCTNTGTTGTGTCATGCCATTATACCTGGCTCTCTGTGCCAGGATTCCATCGAGAGTTGGTCTGCTATTAAATCCTCTCGGTACTCCTGCCAGAGAACCCCTCCCAACCTCTTTGCCTCCACCTGTTATTTACCGCTGGTCGGTGTGAGAGTGTGCGCGTGCCTGCTCCCAACCCACAGGGAGTGCGAGGCACCACGGAGGAGTGATTGAACCCCCTGAGAGTGACTCCTGGAGGGACGCTTCTCAGAAGGCCGCTGGGCACCTTGCGCTTGTCCCCTTGCTCCTATCCGGCCCAGTGACCGCAAGGGGCTGACGGTGGCACAACATAGGCAGAGGTTTGGGACCACAAACTAATATTATCTATACCATTGATAATCCTATAATTAAATAGGTCACTGATTTGCTTAATTTTTCTCTTTAGTAAGATTTTACTAATATTGCTAATATAATTAAGATATAAGGAATTTCCATTCAGGTGTAGTCATCAAAACTGTTTACACTTCAATCTCTATTCAAGTGGCTTATTTCTTTCCTGTTTCTATTTTACTTCAAAATTTTTCTTTTTTTTGCTTCAAACTCTTAGATACTAGCTCAGATGAGAGGGAGAGAGAGTTTAAAAAAATCAGAAAAGCAGAAATTGAAAGTCCTTAAAGAAAAAAACATCTCTTAGGAAAAAAATTCTCCAGTCCCTGTGGTGAATATTTAAACTTTTGGCTGGTTCTTTTACTTGAACTCTGAACTACCTGCTAATGAAAAACTGGGGTTAGCCATTTTCTAACCTTAACCAGAACAAGCAAATCTGAAGTTTTTACTTATAGTAGGTAATCTCTGATTTATTAGGGAGCATGGACTGATAAATTTTGAAAGAGCATTTCAAACATTACTTGTTCAGTAGCTCTGGGTGACTTCATTTTGTAAGTTTAGAAAACTAATATTTCAATTGTGGATTTTTTTCTTTCCCTTTCTCGCTTACTTGCTACAAATACACTGCAACTAAAATGTATCCACAACTAAAATAGATAGTGTTTTGTAGCAAGGGAGTGTTCTGATGGTTTCTTCATTGAAGAAGCGTAATGATTAACAGTTTCATCTCAAGCTTAAGGAGATTTTAACTTTGAAAAAATGTATTAAAAAGCTATATAAATGCCATCCTTCATCTGCCAACATCAATCAACTGCCAATATTTAATTATTGCAAATATTTTCTATTCAGAAAGTGACTCCCAGCATTGTGATAATATTTAAGGGTTGTGGAAAATGGAGCAAGTGTTGTGTTGGCAACATTTGAAAATCACATAAGAGAAGACTGACTAGGATTTCCAAAACCTCTACAAAATAGGTAAATGGATAATTTAATAATCAATATATGAGGCATCTATATCTATCGATATCAGATTCTATTACTACCATGATACAAAGTGCAGTTCTGGTCATATCCTTTAGAATGGATATGGGGGGTTTAGATTACAGAAATAATTAGACTTCTATACAAAGAAATAATTAGACTTCTATACAAAATATTAACATTTATTTCCCATTAAAAAATAATAAAAGGCATATGATCAAGCCACCAATCAGAAGAAAAGAGAAAAAAACCAACAAAGGACTGACAGTAAATGTCATTTTATTTCAGTTTTATAATACTACTAGAGATAAGCATATATAATTAAATTGAAAGCAATAATTTAAATTTATCAAAAGGAATTATTCTTTTACATGAAAAACAATTAGCTTGTAGAACTCTGACAGAAGCTATGATGGAAGTTGAGAGCACAAGCTCAACGCTGTGGATTAAGTTTCTTAACATTTCACAAGTGAATTACTTGGGCATTTTTGCGCTATGGAAATTGAGACAGAAGAACTTCCCAAGATTAAAAAAAATGCTTGAAATAGTGTTTCTTTTGTATTTCCGTCTGAAGACACATTCCAGGCCTTTATTTTAGGTGTGATTCTAAATTGAGTTAATCGCCACATCAGTTCTGGCATAGTTTATTAAAAGCTTCCTATTTACTGCAAGTTAAGGTATAAGTACCAATCTTATATACAGTGTCATAAGCCAGAAGATGTCATATTTTTGATGCTGTTTCATCCATTTGAGTATCCACCTGAATTCTGAGACAATTTTGACACAATTGTTGAAGAAATTTTAGGGGAGAGATACTTTTAAGGAGATTTAGAATGCCTAATCTTCTTTAAACTGACAAATATTATGCCAGTGGATTGCACTGGACCTTTTATCTTAAGATAAAATGCTCATTAGAACTGGTTTGCCTTTCCAAATCATTCTTGGAAGTATCATCAAGCAATGTATGAACACCTCAGAAGAAAAATACTGCTTTCCACAGCTGAGGAGGAAGAAAACATAAAATGGCTGGAAGATTGCTGCAGGTAAGGAAATAAATCCAGGTTCTGAGAAAAGCAGAGAGACTAAAATATTTGCAAATTCGTCCTTACAAAATATAGTCGTTGTGGCACTGAATTAGACACTGACCCATCTGCACAAACCATGCTTTTACTGCAGGTGCCATCAGTGTCATAAGTGCCTTCAGAGGGCAGTGGGGGAGCTCCACTGGGACAGGAGTGCCTTGGTTGGATGCAGCAGGTAGCAGAGCAGAGTCCCTCTCACACAAAAAGCAACCTGCTGTAGCTCTTCTTGCTTCAAAGCAGTATTTAATCTTTCAAAATCATATTCCATAGGGTAAAGGAAATACCATGCTGAGATTGTCAGTAACGTTACTCACTGCTCAAGTGGCATCCTTTCAACAGCAGTTAAGATACCATTTTAGCTTCACATTTGCTCTGATAGCAAATAATGAGTGTAAGTTGGAAAAAAACCCCGTTTATGTTCCTAGGCAGACACCTTATTTGTATGGACCCTACGGTCGGTCAGCAGCAGTGTCCATTTGTTTTTAACTGACTCCCAGATCCCCTGTCCCACTGTGTGAGATGAAACACAGTGAGGAAGCAATCACTCGTCTCTCCTACCTCAGGCCAAAAGGGCTGGAGTTGCTGTGGGCTGAGTTTCAGGAGCGAAATGAACCAAGCACCACATTGTGCTGTACATATGTGAATAAAATATTATGAAAACCGAGGGCACAGTCCAAATCCCCTATAGATAATCCTGGAAAAGTCTCATATCCCTTCTAGGATCACTTCCCAAGACAAGGAAGTGCTGATGGTGGTCTGGCTGTGGTAGCACTTATTCCATTTTCTCATCCTAAAACAGGGAGCAGAAAGTCCTCAAGGGATGGGTGCAAAGAATGGCTTTAGCTTTTAAGCTCAGTGAGAAGTGGGAAGAATAAGAGTGCAAAAGCTCATCATGTTCCTGTGACTGCTTTGGCTGCAGAAGCCACCCCACCACCACCTCCTTAAACCCAGCAATGTGGCCTAGTGCAGGCAGAAAATCACACTGAACACTTCTAGTACAGCAAAAATGCAGAGAGAGAAGTGGTCTATGAGTTATTTTATAAGGTATCTAGAAGCAGAGTAAAAGTTTAAGAAAGATGTTACATAAAAGAAAGCTCAACTATTTTGTTACCATGACAATTTAGCACTGGCTTTGGTTACCACCTTTTCTGGAGTTCAACAAAATGCAACAGCTACTTCCCTTTATGTATCCTAGGGCCATAATAGTACAGGGCTTGTTTGTAGAATAATGGCCAAAATAACTTTGCATAACCAGTTGCAGTGAAAAATAATCTGCAACATTTGTATCAACTACTTATGTGGAACGTTCTTGGCTTCTACATTGCTTGCAGTTTTGCCTGAATTTCAACAAAAGTTTTTAAAGCTGAATTAAACTGAAGTTAAGTAAGAGCTTTTCATAGCAAAAAGATGAAAAGATTCATATATGGCCCACAGAGCTGTTTTGTTTTTTCCTTAAAAATGTGTGTAAAAAGATAATTCAGAAAATTTCAGTCACATAAGTAATTTGTCTTGCATCACAGAATTTCTAACAATGGTATGTGAAATATGATCTCAGAAAGGCAACCAAACACATATTGTTGTTCAGTATAAGGTTTGTGATAGATTTTATTCTCTCAGTTAAACTTGCTGAAGTTACACTGAATTATTTTTACAGGATATTGTTAGGTTTTTTTCCTAGTTCATGTGTCATATTAGAATTGAGATTATCTCATTCTTATTTTGCATTCTATAATTCCATTCATTCCACAATTACACGAGTCACTGTGTGGTAATCTGCATAGGCACTACTGATACCATGCTCCAGGCTGAATCCAGTCCTGATTCTGACAGTATCATCCCAACAAAGCTGTATGAAATAAGGTGGGATTTTATGTGTGCTAATCCTGTAAAATCAAGATGGCAAAACGTGTGTCTTAGATTTTGGTGTAAACGTATAAGTCATAAAAGAACAGCAGTGTTTGGTAGGCTACTTTCACAACTGTATAGACTAGATTATTTGAAGGGGAGCTGTAGCAATGCACTCTGCTGACACAGACAATACAGCAAATATTTTTCAGAAGGCACCAACTGCTCAGTTTTTTGTGTAATACCGAACCTTTAGAAAATGTGTTAATTAGTAAGGATTATCTACAACATTACCTTTTAACAGGACTGTAAATCTTTAATTACAGTTCAATATGGTACCTACTAAAATTGCTTTTGGAATGAAACATTTTTATTAAATGGTAAAAATATGAAATTTCCTTCAGAAGTAAAGAAATCATAACTTCTTAGGGAAAAGTTAAGGCACGCAAAATTCCCACTGACTTCAAAAGTTGCCAGTGTCTGCCTACTGATTAACACAGAATTTACCCAGTCTCCCACTACTATTTTTAATTCTTTTAATGTCCATTAAAATATCAGGTCCCTCTGTGATTCTTATATTTATGTTTGTTCTTTAAACTCACAATGGTGTCAGCTCTAATTATGTAAGAGATCTCATTCCAGGGAAGGGGCTTGGCAAGACATCTTCCTCTGCAGTCAAAGATCAAGGCAGTGGAGAAACAGCAGGTTGGTGGAGAGACAGTTCTTCAGTAAACAAGAGGGTGCCTTTAAATTTTGTTAAAAATACAGCTGGAATTTCTTGTCAGTTGAGACATGAATGTCCATTGCTGTCATTGCAGCTGCAGTTTCAGCTCCAGCTGAGTTTCCCTGCAGTGACTTTTCCAAACACTTTTCTCCTCAGGCTCTTGGGGCTGCCTGCAAACACTGGGCTGTGCAAAGGAAGTGACTGTGCCTGAGTGATGGGCTCAAATTCTGTAGTGAAGGGAAAGTTCTTAAAACATGCAAAACCACGTATTATTGATTGAATGGATGTTTCAGACATCTCTCAAATGGATAATTTCTCTGACCAAACCTTTAATTCTTGCTATGCTCAGTTCAGAGAGCAGCCAGGAGGAGGCCCACAGAGCAGGAGACATGGGACAAACATCATAACTGCTCCAGAGAGTGCAGAATGCATTTAAAGTATGTTCATTTAGTCTTCAATATTTTATTTTGCTTTGTTTCTCAAACAGCTGACTTTATATAGGAACATTCTCTGAACCATATCCTTGGATTACACCCATGAGTGGAAAGGCCATATATCCTACCCACTCCTAAACTTTCAACCACGTCAAAGAGAAAATCTGTGCCAAAGACAGTGAGCTGCACTAGGAAAATGTTCTTTGCAGCTGTGTCCTGAAGAGATATGTAAAGAGGTAACACTCCAATTGCAAGGAAAGGGAAAAAGGAGACACTGTTTTCACAGCAAATATTTTCCAGCCCATTGATGTAAAACTCAGGGTCTCCTTATTAGAGTATACAATGTGGGGAATTCTTACACACTCATAGAGAAACTGGGCAAAAGAAATGTTCTTGTGCATTTGGTGATGCTGAATCACAACACCTGCTGGTATGTTAGTATAAAAGATCTTTGGCAAGCAAGGTTAGTATTGGTCCCAAAGCTGTGCCACAGACTGTCAATTAAAAGCTAAAATTAAAGTGATTTTGTAAGTGAAACCGAGTTTGCTTTCTTTCTATGCAAATATACCTCACTGGCATGTTTGCATTACAAAGATTAAAACACAGGAGAAATGTACATCTGTATCATTCCCCTTACCCCTCTCTTGACCTTCTCCTGACTGATTTTACTGTCCTTAGGCCTTTTTTTAATTTTTTTTTTTTTTTAATATATTTCTGCTTTCCTCCTAGATTTTGGAGTACCAACACAGCACTTCAAAGGTAAGGTTGCAAAGTGTAACCTGTTACTACATAACCTGACAACCCACAGGTAGTGGAGTAGCACTAACAGAGGTGCCAGGCTGGCTAAACAACACACCCCAGGTGCTCTGGCAGGTGGTGCTGGAATTCAGGATGGTCCAGCCATGCTGGTTGGGCCATCCAAGTAGTTATAACACTGACTCCAACTCCTACACTGCAATCCTCCAAATACACGTAGGCACAGCTTCACACATCCCTGCCTATTGTACTTTCTTCTGTCCATCAGAAACAGCTCTTGTCCCGTGGTCTAAAGGTGGCATTGCTTAGCTGGCAAATTTGCAAGTCTGAATATTTTCACCATAGTAATTCAACAGAAACTTTGCTTCCAGCAGTTACTGAGTCTCATTTTGTGTGGTGAATATTTCCAAAACGGGCACAATGGCTACGTTATGTGGTGGCACAGACTGAGAGAAACACTCTTGTAGAGTGAAATGGCAGTGAGGATGCCACAATTCAGGGTCTTTTCTGTTTTTATTAATTCAGACTGCCTTGCATATACTGAACACCCATTTGCAGTTGGGTCCATAATGTGTGTGTGTTTCATGGGTTAGTTCTACCCAAAAAGAACTCTGTGCAAGAGATAGGGTTTAGGTAATGCCACAATGCAGACAATATCACAGGGCTGGGCAGGAGGAAGAAATTAAGGTTGCCTTAACCTCTTAATCTAAACTGGCAAACAGTACTGCACCTTAATTAAAGCATTATTATTTATTGCAGATGAAAGGAATGGAGTTGGATGACTGAATGGTGCATCATTCTCAATAGCAGCAAATTTAGACTTTAAGGGGTTTTTATCAGATTTTTAAAAAATCTTCAGTTCTACCCTGGGTTTTCAGTGCTTGACTCTGCTTAACTGCAGAATTGCCTTCAGTTACCAGAACTCTCCAGTTTTTAACATCAGCATATGTTGGGCACATATGCAAAAAGTTATAACCTACCCAAGTTTTTTCAGTCTATTTTCACAGCCCATTTCCTTAGTCAATGCAACTTGTGATTTTGTTTTTTAATATCCTGCATGAAAAGGTATAGACACTTA
This sequence comes from Atrichornis clamosus, assembly GCA_013400975.1. Lineage (NCBI taxonomy): Eukaryota > Metazoa > Chordata > Aves > Passeriformes > Menuridae > Atrichornis > Atrichornis clamosus. The sequence goes on from WBMZ01003042.1 coordinate 10,840, forward strand.
AATTGACAAAAAACCCAAACAATAATCAGAAAGTTTGTATTTTTCTTTTCCTAAAACTTTGCTAGCTTATTAGAATAAGGTCGTGAGTGAATGCCAAAAATAATTTGCCTAAATTTATGAAATACTCATATATCAAATTTCAGATTAATTTTTTTTTTGTTACCAAGCCTTCATACTAGAATAGGCAATTAGTTAAATATTTGTTTAGCTTACACTATCCTGCTGACAGACTTTTTTCCTACCAAAATATTATTTTTGTAAAAATGTATGTGGATAGCTTTTAGGTGGTTTTTCAGATGTAGAGTTCTTTTTTTGTGTGTGTGCTAGTCTGCCTACTGAATGTACTTTATAATGTCAGAGAGACTGAGAGGTAATTTCTTACTCCATTTCCTCCAGCTATAATTTGCTACAAGATTGTAGATGTATGTGAACTATAACATAGGCAAGAAAAAAATAGTATTTCTCATTATCTTGCTATTATTTGGTATACTGGATAAAAGACTACACACTCCAAGCCTGGTGGAACACATGCCATTTATGTTTTAATTACAGAATTTGAAAGGGCTATACTTTTGATTTTACTTCTTCATTAATGTTTTTATTCACAGGAATTAATTATACTGAGAAAATAAGATAAACTGTCTTGTATAGAAAGGAAGGAAACTGCTCTGTGTATAATATATATTTGCAAGGTCAGCTGCCCAGCTACAGTGATAATTTTATGCTGAGCATCTTGGCAGGCTGACCTCATGGATGGACAGAAAATCTGCATGTAAAACATCCATTCAACTTTTTCTGGGGGTAAAGCCGGAAAAATTTGTGCTTACCATGCAGAAGTGTCCTGTGTACACCTGTCAGAGGGGTATTTCCCTGGCAGTACCTGTGAGAGCATGCCTTGTTAGGAAGGCAGGTTGTCTGCAGAGACTGGGGGTTCCCCTGGCCTCCCTCCTTTGTACAGATGGCCCTGAAGCCATTGCCCTCACTTGTGGGAGGAGTGAGCTCTCACCCATCAGGGTGGGAGATACCTTGGTGGTCACAAAGCCTATTTTATTCATTTTTTTTTAAATTCCATTTTCCAGCCCATGCAGTTCTTCCCTCTGCTTTGGTAAGTTTTTCTGCAAATGTCCGAGCCAGAGAGCAGATGCCCTGTGTCATCCTAAGGAAGTCCATCTGTACTTTCTCTGAGATGAAATTCAGCAGACACAAGACAAAATTTATGCTCTAGGAAACATCTTTCACTGAAAAGTGCTTGTGGCTGTGATCTTGCTGTATTCTGCAGGATAGGTACTCATTTAAAGTCAACACTCTCTGTAGCCTGGGACACCATAGCAGCCCCTTCATTCTGCTGGATCACTCGTCTTTCATCCTGCCTAGCCCTCCTTACCAGAGTCTCAATTTATTCCTATATTTTAGCAATTGTCTGTCATGACATCACGAGGTAAATTCCCATGTCATTCATGGAAAATGAACTGAGGTTTTGTATTAGTGTTTTCAGCTTTATGGCTTTTTCTTTCTCAGTTGTTCTTGCTGCACAAGGTTGTGCTGTTGCAGTAGAAGGATATAGCACTTCTATTTCAGATTCAGCCATGGAGAAATTTCTTTTCTTTAAAGTAGCCACTTTTCAAGATCCTTGGCCACAAGAATTGCAGCAGTAATTACCTGGCTCTGGGTCTAATGTCAGTGCTCATGCTGTGAAGGGTAAGCAGGCTTTATCCCTGCTCTTCCTGCAGTCTCTTCCTCTCAGAGCCTTGGAGGAGAGCACAGCATCTCAGCAGAGCCATCCTAATTAGAAAGAGCCAAGAAGTTGCCACTTCATTTGAACTACCTTTTCTTCACCTGCCTATTTGGAGGGGACAAGTCACAGTCCCATCGAATCTGGGAAAATCACTGTGTGGCATTGCCATCACTCCTGGGGTAGGAGGTTGGTTTCTACTCTCTCAGCAGAAAGTAGAAAAGAGGGCACACAACCACACACCCACTTATTAGTTTCTTTAGGGGAAGTTGCATTTTGGCATATTTCAAGATTGTTTCTCTGAGACGTGGTTTAAAGATTATGTTCTAATTAAAATGCAACAAATATCCAATGCTCCAGAGAGACACAATAGTATAAGGGAATTGTAGCCAAACCTTATAAAGAGACACTGTCTCATTCTTTCAACGATCAATGTAGTTGCATTGGCAATGATGAGCATAGATTGAAGGAGCCAAAACCATAGGAAAAATATATAAAATGACAACGTGCTGTCATATCTTGAGTTACAATCTCGTCATGTTTTCCAAGCCAAGTCAGCCTTTACCTTGTTAGTAGTTTGATAGGAGAACTGATAAGGGACATCCGTTACATCTGTAGGAAGTGGAATTTATGGGTAATTGGTTGTGTCATTCCCTCCACCTTCATAGCCCAAATCAGTGCTGCACCTTATCCCTGCAATTCAGCTTGGATGTTTTGGGCTGCCAGACGGTAACACAGCAACCAGATCCTAGCCTCTAACACTGATTATCTTTCCCACAGCAGGTTTCACCAGAGAACCCTATTAATCAGAGGTGCCCTGCTCAGGTTCTAAACTGGGTAATTAATTTTTCCCTGCCTACATTACCTTTGTAGTTTCAATTACCTTATAGCTTTTTTCCCTTCTTTTTCTGTTAATACACATTTTCCTGAACTGGTGTGCAGCATTTGCTCTCATACAGGAATCCACCTCAGATGCATCTCTATTTTAACCACAGCAATTACGCCCCTCTCAACATTTGCACAGCCCTTGCAGACACTCCACAAAACGATGAATATATCTGGTTCCTTGGTGATATAATAGCAATTCAAGGTATATTATCCTTCACCCTGCTTTAAAGTAAATATACATGCATTTTTTTATGCACTTGAAAATGCATAAGTGCTGCACCTTTTATGGGTTCATTGCACTCAGCATATAAGACCCAGCGACCTGGAGAACATCCTTCAGTTCAGAGCTTTCCATGTCACCACCTAAATCAGTATGTGAAGGGCATGAACCTGCATCTGTGATAAGAGAGGCTGCAGGCCCCAAATATTTTGTTTTTTTCTGGGACACAACACATCTTTTAGCTGCCACAGCTCTTAACTATTCTTACAGCTCTTAGCAATATTCTTTGCTATTACTCCAAAGATAAATTTAACCTGTAGCTTAATTCACCGGAGTTCTCCAGATGCATGGACATAAATTCCAAACAGTCAAATAAAACTTCGCACATCAAATGAGAATAGAGAGCAGAAAGTTTTGATTCAAGGCATACTGTCCAGGTTGCTGCACACACATAATTTCCATCCCTCAGAGAGATTAAAAGGAAGAAATAATAAAAAAATGTTGTTACTAAGCCTATTGCTGAGATCTGTACTAGGGGAATATTGATTTGGCACTGCTAACCTGGAACAAAGGGAGGGGTTCTTGCATTTACTGTAGCAGTAATAAGGTGAAGTTGTACTTCTCAATGATGTTCCTCTCCAAACATAAGCACTTAATCAATATTCAGGTCTTCTGTTTCCTACAGGAGAAGTCCACAGCAGGAGAAGATGAGGCATGAATTGCTCTGCCCACATAGATTTTAACACATACACTGTGGGAATTTGTTAGTTCTGTGCTTTTTATCCAGGCACTGCGAGAGGGCTCTTGGACTTTGATGTGCTCAGATTTGGCTTGTAAGGATAGTTCAGATGCTGCTGTGCGATCAGCACTGCTGGGAATCTAAAGGTAAACTGGATACTGAATTTTAATGTAGCAGTACAGCAAGACCTTTTTAGCACAACACCCACCTCACAAAGCATCAGAGCTGCCCTCACAGGAGGGCACTTGGGGCAGGTCTGCAGTGGCCTGACAGCATTAAGGGGGGCCAGAGACCTTCCCTTACCTTGTTAACTTCCATCACTCGGTCAGTGTAAGGAAGAGAGAGGCTGTGGAAGGGGAGGGAGAGAGAACAGATATCAGAATTGAAGCAAATACTGTGTTTGCCTTGATACCTAAAACTGCTTTTCCTGCCTTTAGAGTAATATATAAAATTAAGTATTTTCTTAATTAAAATAATAATATATTGGTAGTTCTCCAGTAAAATGATTTTTCATATTTGGAATAGCATTCAAATTCAAACTTGTTTTCAGTACAGATGTAATAAAAGATTTGGGTCCAATGTGAGTCCTTGTGTGTTTATGTATTTAAGTCAGCTGAAGCGATTCAAGTGTAATGCTGTGTTTTGTGTATGTAATGCTGGGTTCTTTTGCCCCATCCTTCCATCTCCTGGTAAAGTAGGAAGAGACTTTGTCTGAACAGGAGTGTCAATATCCTCTTTACACCACCATTTCTCTAGCCGTGCTCATGACAATAGCTGGCTGTTGGCATGGTGCTTATAGGGAGCAGGACACGGGTTAGGATCCAGGACAATACCGTGGGCCTTGCTGCTATTCTGAGTCAAGTGAAGTTCTATCCCTGAGTGGGGAAACTACTCAGAAAATTGAGTCTGATTTTTCTGCTGCCTTGCACTGTCAGCAGCCAGCTGTGTTAAAGTGAGCAGTTATGGACTCTAACTCTTGGGGGCCTTATAAGTAAAGAATAAATTTTCTTAATTCCCTTTATATCTGTGGTGCTGCTGTTAACAAGTGCTGTCAGTGACTGACTGTGGGACTGCAGTCCCACTCTTTCTCTTGCTACCTCTCACATTTCTCAGCATTGTTTCATCACAGCCAATCCCCACTTGCTGAGGACAACTCGTCCAGGCACTCTGAAGGCTCGGCACTGCAGGCATTAGTACATTTATGCATAAGTGCAAAATGTACACGCTATTACATGATCCTCATTCATGAGGACACTAATCATGAAGTGTGGATGCAGGAATGCTGAATGTTTCTTTGTATAGGGCTTTGTTTCACTCCTAAAGAGCATCAGACATCACCCCAGCTGTGAGTGCAAAATGGCCAGTCACTACAAGTGCTTTTCATACTTGCTTTTCCCACTATACAAAAATCTAATTTTCCTTAATGTCACTCTGCCAGTACATTATCATCCACTTCTGTGCCCTTTCGTGCTGCTGAAATGGTGAGAAAGGCATGCTGGATCAGGGAATTGAGTGTTTCAGAGTGTTCTGTGAGTTGAGGACTAGTGTCTTAATCATTACAATAATCTACTTTTCTGCTTTCCAGCAAAAGTGAAGACCAAGAAAATTGAAAGGGACATTGTTGCTTTTTCATCGATTCTGGAACATTTTCTGGTTTTTAAGACTGTAGACTTTATTCTAAACATTTGTTAATGTCATGGCTACAGAAAGGCTCCACTGAATCCCCATTCCTCTTTCTTTTTATTGTAGATTAAACATCATAGAAAGCTACAGGAACTGTGCCCAGCACTTTCCAAAGTGGTGTGCCCACAGCTGTGAAGCTGGCAATGTTTCACTGCTGAAATATTTGCTTGGCTCAGCAGCCACAGGCACCTCACAGCTTAGCTGCCTTTCTCACACTCGTGGTAAGGTCTCACCTGGATGGATCAACAGAGTTCTGTAACACCCTAAGGAGAGTTCAGGATTATTTATATAGGAAGTTTTAGCTATTCTTCAAAGCTCTGGAATTTAAAGAGAACCTAAATTTCAGATCTAGGCTCTTGGCTTGTTTAACTCTAATTTGCAAGGAGCTGTGAATATAATGTCTTGTCACAGCCCACTCCCAACCTTCTCCACATTTTCTTTTTCTTAGTCCAGCCACATGAAATAATTCCCATGACAATAAAGAGTTCACTTAAAAATACCAACTGTGAAAGTAAAACACCACTTTATTGTTCTAATATGGCATTTCAGTATAGACATTAAATTATTTTTTTAATGCTATTAAAGCACAAAACTAGAAAAAAGTGCTTTGGTTTGGGTCTTGCTCCCACTAGACCCAAGACAAGTTAGTTTCACATAAAGAGAGCACTGTTAGTTGATCAGTCCTATAAAGGCAAAAATCACTACCAATCATCAGGTAGAACTATATTTTGTTTATCTTACCCTACTTATTTTCAGTTTCCAAGCACTTCATAAATAATTTTGGTTTTATTCCTCACTCTGCAAGGCACTCCCTTAATTTCAGAGGCTAACCTTGTTTAAATCTGTATAAGTTTGTCTTTGGGAAGAGATCCTCCTAATACTATTGTGGTTATATAGTATATTACAGCTAAGTTTACACCAAGTCCTGGAAAATTCTGACAAACCATCCAGGAAATTCTTGGAAAATATTTGAATATACTTGGTTTTGTTAAGATTTTTGGAAATAATGCTAGGTAATTCTCTTTCTGGGTAGGGGAAATTTAAGATGGAAATCACTGTAAATGTAAAACAAATCTTCTAACTCTATAAAGCTGGTTGTCACCTAAAGAGTTTATAATATACTGTAAGAGGATCTGGTCAAATGTCTACCCATCAGCGAAAAAAACACTCTTTGAAATCACATAGGTAACTGATCAGAAAATTATTAAAATATTAAGAGAAAAGAAAAATATTATCCTGTGGAAAACGAGGTCAAACCCTAGAAAATGCTGGCCACCTGAGAAAAGACGGTGCAGAGAAATGTTGGCTTTGATTTTAGGAATCCCTACATATGTTTCTGCCATACTGCCTATTAGCCAGCAGAAAGGAAGGTTTGAGGGTGGAATACACGAGCCTTTGCCAGCCAGAATGATTGGCTTGTAGTGATGTGCTGGGCACTAAAGTCCTGGGGGAAGTGCTGAATGGGAACACATCTGTGTTGTCCTACTGCTACCTCCAGCAGGGAGCTAGGCTTGGCTGGGGGATATTCTTTGCTCTGTAAAACTGTTGTAGTTAATCTAACAGGAAATTAACCACACATATTTTTAAATGTAGAAAGGCAAGTATCTTGATTATTTTTCTATTTTTCTTTAGGACTATATTGGCATGGACTTTGCTAAAAAGAAAATTCCACATATTCTTTCCTTAATAATTCTTCTCCTAACTTCTAATTAATTTTACACATTCTCTGAGATGTACTTCCACCTTCCAGGAAAGCCATTTCCTCTGATTTGTATAAATTGTTAATTTGCTGCTCCTTCTTGAGATTTCTCACTCCTGATTCATGAATCCATTAAAAGGCTTTCCTTTGAAAAGTTTCCCCCACTGCTGTGTCAATTATTTTCCAGTGTTGGTGCTGGCAGGTCGAACTTGTGACTCTCCTGAGCAATTAACCTGGCAGTTATCAATAGCAAACACCACGCACTGGAACAAAATGCCCCGGAGCTGGGCACCGGAAAGCGATGGATTGTACAACACAGCTAATGGAAATGTAATTGTAAGATGGTTAGCCCAGCTGACTCCTCTGGACCCTTGGCAGATGACATGCTTAAGTAATGGGTTTAGAAAGCCCAATCTCCTGTCCTGCCATGTTCTGGGCATGTTGGAAAAGCAGTAATGCCTACGTATGTACAGGTGTGTGTGTGTATATTTAAACAGGTAATAGCAAAGAGTCTGTAACACAGTTCTCTATGATTGAGTTCCTTAAAACTGTGTGGATCAGCAGATGCAAATAGAGATCTTTTAAATCCCAATTATTTTACAGAATTCCCTGCATGGAAAAAGTGGTGTTTGTGCTCAAACCTGCACTACTTGGAGCCCAACGCTCCATTTCACGTGGGAAGGCTGAGTGGTTTTATGCACAGTCCTCACCACTGTGCCCAGCCTGCGCTCTTTTCTGTGACCTTGCCTGGATCACAATGTGCCTGAGCTGCTCCAGGCATAAGACAGGCAGCACTAATGTGACATTTTATGTACTCACCATCAGAGGCTGGTCCTACAAGGGTTCATTTTGCCTGTGTTGCACACACATGTACAGTTACCTCTAACTGCATTTTTTAAAACAATTGTCTCTTGTTTGCCCCTTCCCTCCACCCCAGCATGACCTCTCTGGAACCAACAGGTTTGCTGTGGCTCACCAAGCTTTGTGACTGGGCTTGGCAGGGTCTGTGCTGCACTGAAAAAGGAACTGGACCCTGAACCAGTGAACTCCAGTAAAGCATGCTGAGGTTTTACATCTGAGCTGATGTGTGCCACATTGCTGGATGTGGATTACATCATTTTGTATCTTTTAATTATTAGGAAATTTTTGGTACCTAAAAAAAAAGTTCCTTTATCAAATGCAAATGCTCAGTTCTCTTGGCAATTGTTTTCTCCTACCTATCCCACTGAAGATTGGTTAATTATCTGATTTAACACCAATTCCTTATGATGGCAGTTGACAGGAACATGTACTGGATGTCTGAGGCTGGTCCAGGGTTCTCAAATTGTCCAGCATCTCAAAACGTGATCTGACTTGTTTGGTGCTAGAGAACATCTGAAGGTTATTATAACTTGTACGAGTACAGACAAGCCTGCATTTAGTGTATACTATATGCTTTGTAAAGTGTAACAGCTCTGAAGTTATACATTAGCACTATGAAATTGAAGTGGTTTTGCATATTACATTAATACCAGTTAATAGGGAATTAGTGCCACCTAATGTAAAAATGTAACCCAAGTGTCTCTGATAGTATAAGAGAAAGCTTTCTCATTCTTTCTCTTCCATTTGCAATAAACATTAGTGAAATAAAAATTACCATGGATTATGGAGGTGTTAAATATTATATATTCCTATGCTATTAAATGTCATCTATTACTATTACATAAACTTTACCTTTGATTAGCAACAAATATTCTGCTTTATTCTGAGAAATTGACCATTACGTAATGCTCTAAAGGATTAATTGTGGTAATGAAATATTTCCCTGTCACAGTCTTGTGTAAACTGTAATTATTTTGGCCCCAGTTCTGCAAAGGAGTATGCAAGTTCTTAATTGCACTCAGGTGAGGGGAATTAAGTGCATGCATAAATATTAATGTGGGTAGAAGCAAGGTGCAATGTGTAGCTTTTTCTGCTTTTACCAAACATATCAGCCTGAATTCCAAAGATGACCCAGTCTCCCTGGCTATTTTATAGGAGAAAAATAACCCTTTAATAAAGATTAGTGAGAGCAGAGATAAATGCAGTGAAGGAACACTCTGGTTTCCCAATAATTACCTATCACTTATCTGTTATCTGAATTGAATTTGCCGAAAGAGCAAAGAGCAAGGAAACATTAATTTAAAAAAAAGAAGCAAAAAAAAAAAAAGCTGCAATTTCCCTTTTTCACATGCCAACCTCCTTGTGGGGTGGCTGCAAGTGTCTTGCACCGTTCAGATACTCACAGGGACTGAGGTGTGTGGCCATGCCTGATTGTTGAACACTTAACCCAGCTTGGGGCTGGCTCCTGCCAGTCTCGCTCAGGACACTGTTTCTAGTGACCATGGAGAAGGCAAAGCTCTGTTCAGCATATGGATTAAAATGTCTATACCAGGAAGATACAATAGATAGAGCTTTATATCTTCTGTTCATAACAAGAATATAGCTGACATGAGGATGAGTTTGCTTGTTGAAGAAGAAGCCACATGAGTCACCCTTGGCTAAAGATGATTTTATAAAGATACAGACACATATTGCAGTATCTAGAGTGATCTAAGAGAGATGAGTGAGCAGTCTAGGGCCCAAGTCATGAAGCTCCTGTTATCAGCTGATTAAAGGTTCTGCTGAAGAAGTTTTGTTTTCTCTTTTCTACTAACTTTAATGCTAACACATACTGAAACACTATTATTACATTGGAAATTTTAGAAAAAATGCATTTATGCAAAGGTTGTTTTAGACACACTTACCGCAACAGGCCTTCCAGTGTTTGAATGGGGATGTGTCTGGGTTTACATGAAGGAGAAGCAGCCACTGGTAAGTATTTTATTCCGCTGGCTTTGAAGAAAAAATGTATCAGTCCATGACACCTTGAAAAGAGTCAGGATTAAGTAGAATTATATTACTGGAGCTTTTGAGAATACTTAGGTCATAATGCTATACCCACTTGCAGGTGGGCAGAAAACAAGTATATTGGTTTTGTTGCATGATTGATAGTGTATCATAAATGAGGTGAGGAAAAAAGGGCCCAATCTCAGCTATTCTGTTTTATTCAGTAATTATGGTGAATGTCTGACTGAACCTGACCATGCAAGTTTAAGAGAATGAGGGCTAGAAACCCCAGCATCTCTATTTCTAATGTGGATTTTGTGAAATCCACCATTATGGTTACATTAAAATTTATAATAGGATACATCGTTTTTCTTAAAACAAAACCAGAAATTTATAAAAATAATAGAATCAACTAAATCTTAAAAAAACACAACTTACAATTTGTGTCAATGGACTTGACTTTGTGAACCATTAGAAAGACAACTGTTACTTTGAGACATAAACAGTGAATATTGTGAGGGATTTTACAGTAAATTTCAGCACAGTTCAAATGTTTTAACAAAAATACAATACTTAGAGAGAAGAGCATCTTGGTAAGGTGTTTGGACTCTTACAGTATGGAGTGATGAGTATAAAAAAAAAATTTAATAAATAAACAGTGCACATTTTCTTCCCCACCAAAGTAATTTTTTAAATGCACTATCTTTTAGTGATAGACACAATAGAAAATTCAAAATCTAATTGTGAAAGTAATAATTTGTGTCATGCACTCATTAGTTTTTATTACAGTTCCAATTTAGCACATATTTTTTGTTACCACAATGTAAATGGTAAACATATTTGTAGCTGCCTTTATACCAGGTTATATATTTAAAGCTATCAGGATTGCTGCTCATTCTGTGCACAGAAAATGCATTCTGGAACAAATTACACAAAGTTGTACACTCTGGTTTTTGAGATTGTTGCATGAGTCTAATTGTAAAAAGTTTGCCTATTTAAGAGAGCCTTTGATAGACACAAATGGAAAGCTGAGGTGCTTCTGCTGAGTTAAGATAAACTGTAATGTCAAAACTATCTTCCAGGTGCTAAAGGGTGACATTCTTCTCCCTAAAATGTGGTTTTTTTCTCTCTTTGAAACACATAACCTGGGGTAGGTCATACAGGGAGAGCTGCAGTGCCCACCCTGTGGCCACATGGGAGGTGCTCAGGTCTGGTGTGGCCTCCCCAGGCAGTCTGGTTCCCTGCTTTTGTTTCCAGCTCATCTCCCTTTATTTACAGATGATGCTGTTTCTCTGAGGAAAGGGGAGCGCAATTCTCTTTAGGCTTAATTCAAAGCTTTGGCGTGATGCCTCCAGGCAAGAGGCCCTCAACAAGCCACCCTCTGCAATGGGTTCTGTGCAAACAATTTCAGATTCAGACACCTCACTCTTAAAAACAGCAGGGCAGTATCAAGGAGTCCCCATGAGCATTACAAGAGCATCCTGATGTCAGACACTGGATCAGGCAAATGAATGCCATGGGTTGGACTTACATGAATATGGAGGGCTCTGTATTAGTTGGACTAGTATTGAACTCTTTTTAAAGTCCTCCTTATTGTGGCCATAGCCTCTCCCTTTTCTAACCTCATCCATAACCTACCCTGCTTCAACTACACTGATGTTTTAAGGGTGTTTGAAAGTATTTAATGTCAAAGCAGTTGGCTTACCAAAAACGCAACTTGCTTCAAAGGCAAAACTAATAATATCATTATTTATCATAACCAACCATTTAAATAGGGGTGTCCAAATGGCTCTCCTCTTGGTCAGATATCCTGGATAGCAGCAACTGATAGGATACTCAATTTTACAGAGAGTTCTCCAGGACAGAGGTCCAAGGAATGAATGTCAGGGACATGCACTGTCCCGCCTTTTGATTGGATGGCCTGGATAACAGCAGCTGCAAACCTAGAAAATAGGCCATAAACCCAGCCACTTAAGCACTCCAAAACTGTTGGAGAAACTGAGGAATATGACCATCAGCTTGATTAAAGAGTAACTGGGATTATAAAAAACTTTGGAAAACAGAGGAGCCAACTTGAAATGTGAAATGTATTTGGGACTGGGCATCTGGGGAGGGCATGAGGGTTTCTGTGCCTGTGGTATCGTGTCCTAGAGGTGGCATGGGAAGGTGTGAGGTATCTGCAGGTGCATATTAACATTTTTTCAAGTGTTGTGATTAATCTCTTCTAATGCTGATATTGATCCTGAACATACAGGTCACAGATTGCCAATTATTTATGTGCTGTCAATAACTCAGTAAAACATTTGATCTTGATTTGATTTAAACCACCTGAACTGAGGAAATTTTCTCTGTAGCAATTGTATATTTCAATGGGATGTTCTGGGCTTTGGTAACTCCTCCTCCCATGTACAAGAGATTTCTTTTTCTTTCCCATAACTTTCACTCCTTCTCATGCCCCAAATTTCTCTATTTGTTAAAGATGTCATAAAATTTGTTTCTGGACTCTAGTGGAGCCAGTAACATTTCTCTTTTTCTATTTTTCCAATACCATAATTTTGTTCGTGATTAAATACAGAGAGAAGGGATGATTGAACAGCCTTTGTACTAAGATAATTTGCATGACTATATATATATAATTTATATTCACGTCCCTTATAAAAAGGCAACATGCTGAACTCTGGAATGTGGAAAAATAAACAAACAAATGAAAAATCCAGCCATAAAAGCACAGGAGTGTGGATTTCTGTGTACTCTTCTCTGAGTACATTTAAATTCAATTAGCACACCGAGACATATCCCAGAGCCTGTAGTTCAACTGTACCTTCTAAGGTGGAAAAAACAGTGCAAACCCCCTTTCTACTGGGATCTATTTTTAAGTGTTGGGATGCATTTTAGAGACCAGTGAGAGGGTGCAGAGAGTCACTGCAGTTTTGTTTGCCTGTGATCTCTTGCTGCAGCAAGGGCAATGAATGCCTTTCTCCAAGTGGTTTGTCTGTTTTGTCTGTTTTCTCAGCCATTTCTTTGAACTGCCTTCCATTACAAAGAAAATAGCATTTTCCAGTTTCAGATTTGCTGGAAGATTCATATTAAGCTACAAAATAGTTCTTCTCCACGCTCCTGTGATCAGACTGCGTACAATGAGTGAAATTAGTCCCTGCATAGAGTAGCACTGCAAGGCTTATTGCACCTCTCAAGTCCCAATTATGCTTTCAGAAGAGCTCACTGGCATTATGAAGGCAAATTTGCCCAGAGATGCACTGTACCCAGCATGATCCACTTGTCCTACATGGTGAGCTTTATTGAGGTTTCCCAAGCTTGCCTTTTCTCGACAGCCAAAATCTTTGCCAAAGAATTTCTTCTTGAGCTTTTTCCAGGATTTTATTTTTGAAGAAATACCTGTGTAATGTGCTACAGGATGCTGAATAATCCACATTATTCCTGCTTTGTAATCAAGCTTCTGCGTTTCTGGCACTTTCAAAACCCACATTTCTGTACAACCACAAGCACTATGTGTTTAAGGGAGGGAGAATTTTCATGGGTTTTATGCATCTTGTGATATTAAGGCACGTTGTATTTGCAGGTAAAAATGTCCCTCTTCCTCTATACGGAGCAATCAGAAAAGTAGCTGGTATCTTGAGACGTGACAAATAGCAATACTTCAAATTGCAAGAAGAGAAAAAAAAAAGGAATTGTCTGCCATGTTTACAGCATTGTGCAAGTCATCCTGCTCTGAGAAGTGTGATTGAGAGATGCTGGCCCACCCTATCTGCTCTTGGTTGATGGGCCCTGGTGAAAACTGACCCACTGAGCAGTCTTCAAGAGGTATTACAGGAAATGTGTTTTGTCTCATTTCAATCCATGAAGACAAGGTTGCAGTGATAAAGGGAAAACAATGAAAGCATACCAAAAGGTAAGAGGAGCTGATGCTACTCCTTTTTTTCTGACCTTTCTGCAGTGCTAGATACTGTGAGATAAACCAGGTTCAGTGAATGAGCACAACTTCCTGCAGCTGCAGTCTCAGTCTATGGGGTAGCAGAGGAGTCTGGGGCACTCCTGCCCTAAACAGCCTCATGTTGGTCCCCACACCCAACTTGGGATCCCTTTGTCAGGACCAACAGCACTTTTGGGGTTCACTTGGTGAACCACAGTCAGAGAGCTTATCTGTCTTGAGAATTTTTTTTTTTTGGTGAATTTGGGTCTTTATCTGTACACTAACAGTCAAAGTTTGTCGTACGACTGAAAAGATCCCACTTATTTTGAAAGTTTTACAGTGAAATGCATACTCTTTCTCAAATGTCTTCTTGTAACAGTCCTGAAGCAGCATCCTGTATCTCCAAGCCTGAATAACATTTCTGTATGTATTTAATTGTTGGATTTACATGGTTACATAACACAGCAACAGCTGATAGAGTCTGCATATTCAGTCGATTTTCTTAATGTAAAAATCATGTTTGTCTATTCTTAAATGCACACACCTAAACAATGAAAAGAAACACAAAACTGTATCTGAATCAGAATTGTCAGTGATTTGAACTTCCTCTGTGATAAAGAGACCCCCAGCTTTTCCACATACCTCTCAGGACATATATGATTTAGTAAAAATCAGTCATATAAGGCATGAGCTATACAAGTAATATTGCTCACATGTTTGTGTTTCATAGTTCCCATGAAGAAATGCCTGTTATTTCTTCATGCCACTGAAAATCTCCTACTGTTGATTTTTGTTTGAGAAGAGTCTGTGGGAAGGTGTATTATGTTTTGTGACAGCAGTAAAATTGAGTCGAATATTTGATTCCAATGTGAATTTCCTGCTGTATATTAAGAACTAAGTAGAGAGCTGATTGTAGCACATTTATTTGTTAGAGCGAGATCTTAAAAGACATAGCTCACAGTGTGATTCATTTATCTTAAATTAGTTATTTGTCCTCCACAGTGTAATCTTTTTAGGGAGATATCTAACATAGTTTGAATGCAAATTCAACTGTAGGGAAATAAAACTTCTAGGATAACCAATGTAGTCATATTCCATTTCCATCAGTTCTTTCATCTGTTAACCTCAAATTTGTTTCAGTCCATATCATATACAAATGCTGCCATTCTTATACTCTGTTCTATTTCTTTCCTGGGACTGTGTTTTGTCTGTTGAAGACAGCATAAATTCAGAGAGAGTTTGGTAAAAATTACCTGGCAGTAACTACCTGAATTTATATTTTGTGTCCAGGTCACACCAGAGCCAGCTAATATTCACATGTTCTTGAGAACAAAACAGTTTTTGAGAACTTCATCAGTGATTTTCAGTTTAAGTCCAAATGTTTTCCAGGTGATGTCCTAAAGGTATGAGAACTGCTGTTCATGCTATATGGTGAAGCAAAGGTGGTTTTTGGAAGGAGCCTGAAGAAAGGTACTGCTACATCTTGCTGTAAAGCCATTCTTACACAAATACACTCCTATACTTCTTAGGGACAAGGCACCCTGAGGAGCCAAATTAGAATTTGTGGTCTTAGGACCATATAGCCCAGGAGGAGGCTCACAGAAGAGCTTTTGCTCTTTGTGGAAGTTTCTTCTTTTATTGCTGTTGGTGTTGAATACTGAACTACCTGCACCGAACAACAGCAAGAGGGCTGAAGAAGCACTAGATGTAAAAGAGAATATTATGTTGGCATTTTGCAGCAGATCTGTCTTCTAACCTGCAGAATGCAATGAGGATCTAAGAGTGCCCAGTGCTGCACAAGTGAGTTAGAATCTAATCCTGCCCGTATTACAGGAAAAGGGTTTCTGCCTCATAACTTAATATCAATTTGGAGAATACATGGGATTAAAACTTGGAGCTTTCCAGTTCAAATTGACCTTGACATCTTGATAACTGCAAATCAGATATTCTTTGACCTTTTTTTTTTTTTTTTGGGAAAGAGCTGTAACTTAAGCGTCCACAAAATACACATCATTTTCAGAGCAGTTTTTGCTTTTGCAAAGTTTGCATCCACATGCCTCAAGAAAAGGGAGAAAATGTGTATAAAATGTGGTCTGCCTGTTGGAGTCCTGCTTAACCTCCAATACCACCAGAAAACTGAACAAATGGAAGCTTGTAACATCAAAAACCCTAAAGTGACAGCAATTACATCCTCTCTTCTTTCTTTAAAGCACTTGTAGACACTATATTACAAAAGCAGGGAAAAGGGTGCAAAGAAGGAAAACCAGTATAAATCATGGAAACGTTTTTCTGGAAAGCTCTGACCAACCTAGTGCTGTTGGACAATGCTGGCCCATGAAGGAGCCACAGCTGAGTACCCACACCACTGTGACCTACAACCATTAACAGAAGATAAGGCTGGAAGAATTATTCTCATGTTAAAAGTAAGTTGTTCTTGGATTACTCCACTAGATGCCCAGCTATGGTTTTATAGTGTGCAATTATGTTGTGTTAAGTGAGGCTAATGCTTCCAGGAAATAGTAACACTGATGGAATGCCTATGCTCTGTGAGCATGAGCTTCACCTTGGATATAAACAGGGCAACCCTGGAATCAGACTTCTGACAAGAAAAATTGCAGGATGGACCAGGGAGTCAAATGTGTAAAAGCTGAAGGTATGATAAGTGATAGTGTTTGGTACACAAAGGATGTGCTCAATGCTGGGATGGAGGCACCTGCCCCAGCCTGAACAAGAGGTACATCTCTTGCAGACTCTGGCTCACCCTGGGCTTCCAGGAAAGGCAACAGCTCCTTCTGAAAAGGCATTGCCAGAGACAATCCCTACACTTGATCCTTTCCATACTCCTGCTGAAAATAATTCCATAAGATGAGCTGTGCTGTGGTCCTCATTCCTCAAATGCAGGCATACAGGCTTTATCCATCTGTTGAAAAATGGAAGTATTTTCTATCTTGAATCCATCAAACTGGGCTGGCATGAAGCTGAGGAGCAGCAAAAACAATGCTATGATTCTTCCAGAGTCCTTACCTTCATTACAGACTTGTCCATTTTGGTCTCATCAGGAGAACAGTTTGCAGTGAGGAACTTTTTTATCAGGTCAGAACTGAGGGCTGAACCATCTTTTTGGCTGATTTGCCAGCTTTTGGTTTTAATCAGAGCTTCCATGCAACTTCTGTCCTCCCCACTATGAACTCATCCTGAGTTTGTTGGAGTAGTCTTCTCGCGGTCTTAGCCTGGGCAATGTGTGATTAATAGTCTGTCATGGATGTGTGCAAACTTAGCAGGTAAAGTTCAGCCCACACATTAGGAGTTAATTTAGTATTCCTCTATATCCTTTAAATACATTCATCTACTTTCTGCAGAGAACACAAACAACTATCAGTTCAGCATGACAAACCATCAGAAGCACTAAGAAGACGATGTATTATTTGGCTTAGTCTACTATTAATTTCAATATTTGGGTTTTGGTACTTATTCACCTGCTAACAAATTGTAGCCAATTCTGATACATTTCATTCTATCTTCCTATTTTATACAATGACAGTCAGGTAGCTGAATTAAACCTTGGCAGCCCATATTATACAGAATATTTCCATGTCAAAACCTTCTTCTTGACCAGTGTTTAATGTTGCATTGTAATAGCAGTAATAACCACTTGCTGTAGCAGTTTTCCATGAATTTATAAAAAGTCTTTGATGTGAAATTTGACTGGTATTAAACTGCTTTTATTCCACATGTAATTGTTGCAGGCAGGCACCCTTCCCTTTGGTCTCCTAAATTTTAATCTGTGTTATACCACATGTAATTAAATTCATGCAGAAGACATGTATTTTAGAGTGTTGAGCCTTGATTACTTAATTTTAAAATGTTTTATGGAGGAATAAAAATTTAAAATACTCCAGCCTACAAAAATGTAATCTTGTTGTAAAATACCGCTGTAATTGAATTCTCAGCTCCCAGTGACTTTCAAGGTACTACATGGCCCTATCAGAATGGCACTGGTGATAATGTGCAGCCAGGGTGAATGTGGCCGAGATATTAACCCTTATGGCACTCCCTGCAGTGGCAGCTCCTCTAATGTGTATTTTTGACATGTTTCACTACTGGCATATCCCACTTGACTATGTTTGTCCTGGATATTGCCAGTAAAATACTGTAGATATCTTGTTTTCTTCCTGCAACTCCTCCTGAGATACCCTTGGGAGTGTGAATTTACATCCAAGCCTGACATGAAGCAAAAATAAGATAAAAATAAAACCTCTCACCTACTCATCATGTTACTCATCTTTGATTTAAAGAGTGCTCAAGGCAAGTAGGAGCTTACTCGATGCTGGGCAAACATGTAAGCACTCAGAGCATACAGAAGGGAGACACTGCTTAATTAAAATGATCACTTGCCTCAAAGTGTTGGGACAAACAGACCTATGAGGAGTTGTGTCCATGTTGAAAGAGAAAAGGCTATGGGGCAGCAGTAATTGTGAGAGTGTTTAATGCTTGATCATTGTTTTTCCATTGACCTGAAGTGAACGGATTCCTTCCCTGATCCTTGCTGTTCAGTGTTACGTAAATGAGAATTAGAAAATAGGAAGGGTTTTTTGCATTTTAAACTTCAAAAATTCATCATGGCACTGGCTTGTGATCCTGATTTCACTACTATATACAACAGCACCATCCCAGAGGCACACTGGTAAGAAGTGCCTCTGTAATGGGGAACCTGGCTTTACAGGGAAACCACACAATGTTCTTTGATGCTACATCAGCAAACTAAACCTTGCTCTGCCAGCCAGCCCTGTAGTGCTCTGCACCACATCTCTTTTAAAATCTTGTCTAGTGTTCTAAGTAGTTTAGCAGCTTAGGTCAGGATCTTCTCCCTCACATCAGTGGAACAGCAGAGCTAGGTGTATGCCTCATCTCAGTCCCTATTCTACTACTCATCCCTATCCCATATTCTTGAGGACCTGATTGCAGGTTGTGGACCTGATTGAGGCCTTGGGAATCAAAAAGGACTCCAATATTTACTGTCCTTATTCTAGTGACCAGATGATAGCAGTTCTTTAGTTTCTCTTCTGTGCTTCAAAGACTTTGGTACTAAAAGGGTTCACCTTGCCTGGCCTGATCCAGCAAGGCAAACTGTGAACCTTGATGCTGCCATTTCTCCTCAGAAGAAAGCCCCTGAGCACATGCTCAGTGCTGCACTGAAATCCAGTGATATGAATGACAAATCATGCAGCCTCAAGTAATTCTCCAGCAGGAGACTAAGTTCATTCAATTTTATTCTGGATTTTGTCTTTGTTATGGTTTTGTTTATTTTTTTTAGATACATCAATCAACTTACCTACGTCTCCATTCTACCCATTAAAAACCCCTTTGCCCCTTGGATGAATTCCAGTGTTTCCTACACACAGCCACTGCTGCAAACTCTTCCAGGCTGGGAGAGTGAGGGACCAAGGAAGGTGTCATTGCCTGGGTGCCACGGCACCCAGTTTTGCTGCGCTGGCTGCTGGACACTGCCACAACCAAGAGACTGCTTTAGATAGACCCTTGGGCAGACCTATTCTGTGTCCATTCTCAGGTTTTTATACTACTAACAAAGCTTTGACAACTTTCTTTTTCCCTGGTTTGCTTTCCTAGGGAATGAAAGTACTCTGGGGATTTTAAAAATTATCTCTCTAGGCTTTCTAGGCTAATGTGTTTCAAGATGCTTTTAGGGACTCATCTCGTTGGTGAGTGAAACAAGTACTAAAGAATGCTCTGAAACTTTCAGGGGTTTTGTTAGCAGCTTTATACCAGTACAGAGGAGTGTTTTAAATGAACTTTTTTAATGTTAAAGTCCAAAGTTCTAATTGCATAAGTGCAATGCATAAAGTGGCTTGAGGTAAACAGCAAAAGCACTCTCAGACTCCCTGGACTCCAGTGAGAAGCGTGTTTGGGACTTCCTGCATTTCTGAGAAATCAGACTATTCATTTTAGTTTTCTATTGTAAAATGTGCTATTAAAAAGGAGACAAAGGAGTGTTCTCTGTAATCGTAGGAGGCAGAACAAAAGTAAATGGTGACAAGGGAGATTCAGGCATTCAGAAGAAAGAACAAAATGCTTTCTAGTGGCAAAAACAGTGAAAAAGCAGAGTAGGTTGCCTAGGGAAGGTGTGGAGTCTCCACCCTTTGAGATATTTTAGAGCAAAGCAGCATCAGGTGTTTCAAGGATGACCTAAATTTTGCCATAAAAAAGGGAAGGTCTGGGGAGAATTCTACAACCTCTTGGAACATTATGCATTTGAGTTATGTGTTAAACATAGCTCTGTGCTTAAGTATACTTAAACAAAATAAAAGCTAAACATTTTTACACAAATTACTAAATTGAGTGTGCAATAGTAGTAAGATGGTGTTTTTCTTCGTAAACTATTCTATTTTTTTGTTTGTTTAGTTGGTTTGTTTTTTAAGGGGGAAACAGGGATACAAACTTCTTTATGCCTACTCCAAAGTAAACCACTGGAATGCCATTTCTATATGGATATAATGCACCTACAATATGCAATATGACTCCTGCAATGAAAAAGTTTTGGATATAATGAGTACAATAAAACTCTCAATTTAAATCTTATAACTTTTTGCATCACTTGATTGTTTGAGATAGATGCATGAAACTCCTATGAAATCTTGTAATGAATGAAATTTTTTTCATGTGCTAAATGGCAAATTTCTGGGTCAAATTACTGTGAATTTAATGGGAATTAAACCAGTGGTGTGATAGCTCCGTACTTTATTTGCAATTCAGGGAAGCATGAAATTTAGTCATACAGTGTGCTGGGTCACCACTATGTTGCTGTGCTGACATTTGAACATGACTGCATTTCTTTCCTCTCTCCCTTGCAAATTAGGAGTTTGGAAATAAAAACGTGGAATTCCACTGAGGCAGGTCCAGCAGTAGAGCTGTTTCACTACTCTTACTGATGCTGCCTGTGTCTGCAGTAGCCTGTTGCAGTGTCAGTGCCCCTGGGACCAAAACCCTGTCCTGAATCATCCAGCCTTTGGAAAATCTTTGGACTGCTCAAAAGATGCCCCAGTTGTTATGCTAGGATTGGGACTTTGTGAGTACCTTGTCTTGAGGGTGATTTCTAGTCTGTCTCCAGAACACCTGGACATGTGGGTCTTCAAGATGTGTGGTGGACTAGAAAAAACTGCTGGGAACCACCTTCATCTGGTTCTGACAAGTCTCCCGGTGCCTTTATGACTTCTCTGGTAAGTTTTACACGACTATTCACCCATTGCTGTGAACAGTATAAGACCTGTAAGAACTTAGAGTTTTCCTCCTTGCTTAAATTTTAGATAGGAACAGCAGGAGTCGGGGCATGTCATAGCACACAAAGACAACAGGAATCATCTTAGCAGGGGTAAATCTGGTATGCATTTAAATACCCAATTCACATGGCTCGGTTTTTCCTTTAGGAAGCAGCTTTATTTCAGGGCAAGAGTAGATGCTGATGGCAGCAGGAGCCATGTCTTTCAGAGAAGCACCTCCAAACAGCTCCTGGAGAGAGGGGAAGGACAATTACTTATAATGTCTCTAAAACATGGCATGCCCAGTGCTAGTGGTCATGGCCAGTAAACTTGGCTCTTTCTTGCCTCTTGTGGGTGGGGTCATTATGCAATAAGCACTCAGAGCTGAGTCCTTTTCCTATTAAAGTGGAAAAAACCAACCCAGCTATCCTCAAAGCTTGCATGTTTTAATTGAATACATAGAACATGGTCATCTTAAAAAAAAAAACCAAACCCATGGAATATTTTTGGCATGTAGTAGTTAGCATAGCAGATTACCAAGAAGATGTAAAATGGCATACAAAAGGAACAATTTATATTATAAGTATTATAAATACTTATTATATATTTAAAAGACATTCATAATTTAATAATTAACATTTTAATTTAGATTACAGAATTACTATTAAAATAGTTTATTTTACATATCATATTGATATCCTGATAGCGAAACCATGGAAATGCACAGTGAATGATGTCTCTTATCACTGGTGCTGTGCAATTCTGCCATTACTATAATCTTTGTTAATCTACAGCATGTGACAAAAGCATTGTCAAGATAAAAATCAGACTTTTTTTCTGGCTCCTTTCCTAATGTAAGACAAATTTTTAGATTAAAATGAAATGGCAGTATTGAAACCTAAAGTACAAGTTTCTACTTATAGAGTCATCTCTTCTTTCTGAGAACACATTTTCATCTTTGATATACTGGGAAATAAGTGATCCTCTTTATTAAAAAAATCCCAAGCCAATATAAAAAATAAAATACCTTCTACTGTGTCTCTTTTTTCCCATATCAACTTTTCATGGCTCACAGGATACAATCATCTTGTTTGAGATGGATTTTGGAGAACTTATGTATAGAGCTATTATTGGCAATACAAAAAAAAAAGCTGAATTATTTGTCAGAGTCAATGGAAGTCACTGGGTTTAAAAACTGTTCATAGAATTACACATATCCTTGGGGAACATCCTGAAGTGTCACAGTATGAATTTTAGAAATAAAATTTTAATACATCAAGTTCCTAATGCATGAACAAGTTTTCTTTTAATAGCACTTGTTGAAGTATCTTTATGTCTTCCGATGCCTTCACCACTTACTTTCTCTTGCAACACGTTCTTACTGTTGATTTTTTTTAAGATTTATTTGTATTTCATTCTAAATGGAATGCTTTTAGAGATAAGTAGTCTAATTTTCTCTGTAAAGTGCCAGAAGAGTTTCTTTCAAGAGACTTTTTGTCACAAATAAAATATCCTCCAGCATGATTTGAGATGGCACTAGATGCTGCAGTCAACCCAAAGCTTTATCACAGCCTTCAGTGATAACCAGGTGAGTGTACTGGGGGGTAGTATAACAGAAAATGTATGTTCCTTGCAGTTCAAGTATCACTTCATGTGTAGGATCAGTTACAATGAGCATGTCTTATTGTGTTACAAAAGATCCTGAGCAGGACTGAAAGTGATATTCCATTTGTTTGATGTTGGCCCTTCCCCTGGGTGCAAGTGTCACCCTGAAAGAACAGAAATTCAAATCACAGCTCAAATGTTTGAAGCCTGTCACATCTTGCCTGCAATTATGCAGTGCAAAGCTTGCTAATACTAGAAATTATTTAAATTTCCAGCACGTATTTAAAGAGCCTTTCAGTTTATGAATGAGATATCATTGATATGGGCACTGGAGAACTGTGGAACAGCCCAGATACCATTGTCAAAGTTCAAACTGGAAAATGCAGATAGTCAGAGGTCTATCACAATTGCAGCAGAAAAGCTAGGAGAAACAAAAACTCCCAAAGAGTCCCATCAGCCATAATTAAAGCAGCCACAATAACCTCAGGAACATGATGTGACACGACTGTGAAGATGTGTGTAAGCTTGTGCTTGTCAGCTGCTCGGATGTTGTGCATTTTTGTTGTGTTTGCCCCTGACGTAGTGTGGAGTTAAAGAGACGGCATTTGAAGGGCATTTCAGAAATGACTGCAGTGGAGGTCAGGTGGCAGTTTCCACCAAAGTCTGAAAAACTTGACTTTTATGTATATGCCAAGCCAGTGCTGTTACTTTTTGTTCTTAATGTGGGAATGAGTCATTTCACGTTGCTTAGGCAAAGTAGGAAGGATATCTTGAAAATGAGAGAGCAGAGACAGCAGCCTCAAACTGAAGCATCAAGATAGATTGAAGGATATTAAATAAAATGGCCTAAATGAAATTGATGTTTTGCATTCTGAGTATGTGTAATTAAAGCTGTCATATATTTCTATTAATTCTATATTTCTATTAATTTCTATATTTCTACCTCAATAGCAGCCACAAAGAGCAAAATTCAGTAATATGATGGTCCCCAAAGTCCTTTTCCAGCTACGTCAGTAACCTGATTTTTAAAAAAAGTCTTTTTTCTAGTAGCACTCTTTTACTTGCATCTCCCCAGCCATCATGACCCTGAAAACTCTCCAATTAAAGTTTTACTCCCATAAGAGGTTTTTTTGGCATAAAATACTTAAAATAAAAATTTAGGGAATAAAATTTGGCCCTATTAAATAAGCCTTCTAGAGGTAAGGAACATATAGATCACACATATATTAATTATTGAAGACTTTCTTAACAGTAATATAACTATTCTTTAAAATAATTAATTATGAAATTTCATATGTTT
The DNA here is from genome assembly GCA_013400975.1 of Atrichornis clamosus. Taxonomy (NCBI): domain Eukaryota; kingdom Metazoa; phylum Chordata; class Aves; order Passeriformes; family Menuridae; genus Atrichornis; species Atrichornis clamosus. Next base: position 34,758 of record WBMZ01003042.1, read on the forward strand.
TTACACATGATTCATATATTACATTTGTATGTAGCCACATGCATTTACATAATACATACATGCATAATATTTACATTGAGTTTGCATATGCTTTCAGTATTAATCCAGCAAATATTTTATACACATACTTGAATATGCATCTAAGCAAATGTTGAGCTCATGTATGCATCATTAAGCTCATCTGAGGGCCTAACCTTATCAAACAACCTTTTTGGGTTAAAATACTTACCATGAGATAATATGAACACAATGTGATGACGATGACATTGGAAGTTATTTGTATTTACATAAGTATTAATGGAATGGTTCAAGGACTCTGTAAAGGGAACTCCATAAATTGCATGCTGTCGTCTTTGCAACCTTGCCCATAATTTTCCACTAGGGAGAAAAATATGATGGTCCAAATCACATTCATTACCAAAGCAGGGTAAAAGTGTCAAAGTGACTTTAATATGAAGGAGCATTAGATCTTTATCTGACACTTTCTGAAAGGAAGAGCACAGTAACTGGTGGGAGGGCACTCTAATAAAATTCCAAACATAAGAGAAAAAAGAAAAACTTCAATCCAGAGGCAGCATCTAGTATCAGGCTGTACAAATTGCTCTTTTTTGTGGGTGTTCCCAAACAAAATACATCATTATGGGAAAACAGTAATTTTCAGTCAGCCTAGCAGTGTCAGACTAATTCCCTATTAATTTCCCCTGATAAATAGAAATAAAACCCCAAAGAGTTCAAAATAACTCTTTGCCACTCTATTTTCAGTGCTCCATCTATTGATTCCTACCTCCTGCCATATCTCTCTTTTGCTCTTGTGTGTCCTATACTTATTATATTTGAGTCTACTAAAAATCAGTGAGGCAGAAAAATTCTTCATATTCCTATGCCAGGAAAGGCCTGTGCACACTGTCCCACAGTATCAGTACACCTTTTGTGTCATCCCTTGCATATGGCCCACAAGGAAAACCAGAGCCTACTCCGTGGTTTCATGTTGAATAAACCACACAAAGTACAGAGCAATAGATGAACATCTGCCTGTGCTCTGAGCTGGCCGGAAGCCTGTGCTCACAGCAGTCCAAATTGTCAGCTGTCTGAAATATTTTAGTACCAATCAGGCAATCTCTTTGTAGGAAAGCTGTAAAAAGAAAGGAAGTGAAAGATCCCAACAGGCAGCAGGAGGATGTGCCTGTGCAACAAGTCACAAAACAAAAATTGGCATATTCACTGTGTGGAGTGCAATGGAAAATAAAACTCAGTAGCACCTCCAGCTCTGCTTTTATATTATATAGGAGAGGAGAATTATGAAGCATTTTTTAGCTAGGTTTATAGAGAGGAAAGGTTTTGCAAACTTGACTCCCAAGGGAGTTTACCAATTAAGAATGAAAAAGGGAGCCAGTGAGGTGCCCAGCAGCCCATGCTGGCAGCAGTACCACACAGCAGTGGTTCAGGCCAGAACTTTTAAAAGCCTTTCTAGTGAGTTCCAGGAATAGTGACTTTTCCACACAAACACTTGTGAGGATGATGCAGATCTTGCTCTAGCAGAGTGTCACAGCTTTTCTTTCAGGTGTCCAAACCACCATGCAGGCCTGTAGCCCAAATCCCCACCTGACATTAGTTCCACCCAGCTATGTTTAGGTCATAATTTTACCCTGCTCTTCTTTCACCCAGTGTTTAGGTTGCTGTTTTTAATTTATGACTGTATATTTTCATTTGGCTGGTTTTCCCCCAGTATGGAGTCCCTGCTGACTATGTGGGCTGGCTGCTACAAACCTGGAGTACAGCTGGGAGCAGGACTGATAATGTAATACCCTAATTTTTTTTTTTACTCTTCCCCACAGTAAAACATATCAGATGGAATGGGAAAGAAACTGGGAACTGTGAATGGCAGGATGTGGTTCAGATCATGTTATCTATTCAGTGTGAAAATCCTGCTTCTGCATGGGGTCGTGATCAGGCAGGAGCTAATGATCACAGGTGTATTATTAATACAGCCATGGCTTTAAGTGTTGTAGTTTGTGTGTGGGTCCATAGTAAGAGAGGTGATTTTCACGTTAACTGTGTGAAAAACACAGCTTCTTAGAGATATAAATATATCTGAAATATCACTGCACACCTTTCATAATTACAAAGATTAATTTTGCTCTCTGTCATTATGGAACAGGCTTCTGGTAGCCTTTCTGGTAGCTTTATTAGTAGGTGGAACTAAAGCCTATTTTGTACCAAATCAGCTGTAAATGCAGCTAGCCTGGACTAGACTCCTACTCACATTTCTTGGAAAGCAACTGTCTGGAATGAAAGCTCTTAAAAAAAAAACCCTGAAATCAATGTTTTCCAACTCATTGGGAGATGCTTAAAATGCATGTTTCAGTTCTGGTCTAAAAGACTTAGGGAGTTGCTTCTGATGGGGAAAACAGCCTACAGAGAAAATGAAATGCCTTAACACATCAATTTAGACAATTGACAAGGTTCAGGCTTAAGAATAGCATTTTTAATTTTGATCTTCAGTTAGGACATAAACACCATTCAGCTTGCACATGAGTTTCTAAATTTTGGTTTGATTTCCAAGTCATCCCTAAATTCAGTCCAGATTGCCCTCTGGATTTTATAACTCTAACTGAACAAGTAATTTACTGTTGACATGCTTCCAGCACTCTCCATTCAAGTCATCTGACTTGAACATGTCCCAGCACAGGAATATCATGGGGTCTGACCTTGAGAGGTTTCAGAGGCCTGCATTTCTTTTTCTGTCAATGAGAGATCATTTCAGCCAAAACTTCTGAGGTTCAGAAGCAATCTGTTTATAGTCCAGATAAATCCCAAAATACACAGTTCTACTGTTTTCAAAACAGTTAGTGTTGGCCTATAAACTCACTAGCTTTGTTGCATATTTTATATGCAACATGTATTACATGTTTTTTGTGTCAACAACTTCTACATTTTTGCTTATACTATTCCTTGTCCTATTAATAATTTTTGTTCTAAAATATTACTGTAGCAGTGTCCTTCTCCATGGAGCTCCTTTCCAGCAGGTTGGCCTCCAGCCTGTGCTGCTGCCTGGGGTTGTTCTTCCCCAGGTGCAGGACCCTGCACTTGCGTTTGTTGAATTTCAGATGATTCTCTTCCCACCTCCAACTTGTCCAGGTCCTTCGGAAGGGCTGCAGAGCACCCTGGGGTATTGGCCACTTCTCCCAGGTCTGTGTCATCAGTGAACTTGCTGAGGAGGCAACTGCCCCTTCATTACACATTGCTTTCCTTCCAACCCATCAGCTTATCACTTTATCTGCTCTTTGAAGAACATCACAATTTTTAGAACTTAATGATAGGACAAACTATGTCAGACAGATGGCTTAAAATTACAGTTATTAGAAATCCAGCCTAACAATCTGCACTTTAATAATTAATCACTGAAGAGCCCTTATTTTAAGCTTCTCTTACAAATGCTATTTCTCTATGTGTGTAACCTGGTAGATGACTGATGAATTCAGATTCTTAGACAGTGATTTCCCATCTTACAGAGACACAGGATTATCTGTCTATCCAATGTCTTGTAACTGCAAAAATCTTTCTCATACAGCATTAACAAGATGCCTGAAATAGCTGAATTGAGTAATTCAGGCAATTCCCTAAGAACTATAGATATTACCCACAATACACAAACACATCTTTTTTATGAGGCATTTCATAAAACTACTAAATTTGTGTTTCAGAGAAGCACAGGTTTTTTCCTCAACCACTGTAAAATTCACTGAGAACAGTGCAAAGCCAAAATCAGGTCCTTGGCAGATGCAAATTCTATTTATTATCTTGGTATGTCTTGACTGAATATGAAAACTGTGTGTTTTCTGGAAAGGCCAATGGAAAAGCTTCTGAAGTGGGAAACTCCTGGAGACAACAGGCATCCAGCTTGTCTCTCTGCCTCCACAAAGCCCTGTCCCCCAGGTGGTAGAGCCCAGCCTCTACCTGCAGCCTGCCAGTGCTGCTGTGGGATGGCTGTCATCACAATTGCTGCTCTCCTGCAACTTCAGTGTCCCACGTTTGTTGTGCTGTCTGCTGATGGCCCTCCAGTTGTTCATAAGTAGGTGTATATGTACTCCCACATTAATATAAAATAAGCATGTATTCATATATAAACGTACCAGTAGTTCAAACCTAACTGTAGACTCTCAAGTTTTTTAAGATGTTCAGATTTCTTAATAAATAGGCATTTGTTTGAATTCTGATCATGTTTAAATTGTTCTGTATCCACACTTGGAAATATAACCTGAAAAACCCACATAGTTTCAGCAGCTAATATAACACTTTAGTGTAAAAAAGGTACGTTTCTCTTCTCCTTTGCCTGCCCCATATCCACCACCTTGGATGTGCACTTTCCATGAGAACTCTCCTGTAGGAACATTTAGCCACTGCACTTTCAACCTGATCTCTAAGTGGGCAGAAGCAGTGGAAATGAAAGGAGTTAGGTTAATTAATGCTAAGTCACTAGTAATAGCACAGACTTTAGAGAATTCTTGAAGATTAACTCCTGGTTCATGAGTGCAACTTACTGAATTCTTTCTAGCCATTTGTGCTTCTCTTATAAAACATTCTTTCCTCAGTTGTATTATTTTTCACCAAAACATTTTCACAAAGTACTTCTGCTTTTCAAAAGAGTAGGTGCAATCCATCTTTGGGAAATTCTCAAGATATCAAGAAAGCTGACAATTACTGGTGATGCCTGGGAGTGGCTGTGGGTCCTCTGGTCTTCTCAGTACCAGGACAGTGAAGGAATAAGCACAGGGAACTGTCTAGCGACTACAGTTAATTGAAACAAGGAGTCTTGTACCATGCTTTAGAAGTTAGGAGCCTCCAAAGGGACCCAGAATCTAACACAGGAAGACAGAGAAGCAAAATGGTTTTGCACCCTTTATTTCTCATAGATTTTTCAAATCTGCAAGCCAAACAGTTTACTTAGGTACAGACTTTCCATGGAGCACTCTTTGCTCTTCTGTGCATGTTTAAGGTGCATCCTCCTATTTTTTCAAAATGCATAATTAGTTTCTAAAAAAGGAAAGGGAACACTATTTGTTTATCAAAGAAACTAGAACAAGCACCCAGAGTCATTCTTGAATTAATAAATACAGAAGCTAAGTGCAATTAGGAAGGGAAAATGACTGAATATTTATCTTCTTACCTGAGAGACTGATCGTTGTCAAAATTTTATGCTTTCTTGTACAGCTCTGCAGGCATACGTTTGTACAGAACAATAGTATAGCTCCCATACAGCTAGTTTAATCTGCAATACCAATAATACATTTCATGATGTTCACATGCCTTGTAAAGCCTACAAGCAGGGTAAATTCAACTGTGAGATTCAACTGTTTTTATTTCCTTTAATTAGCAGAATCTGGTCACATCCCTTGATACTCCACTCCCATGTTTGTGGCTCACCTTTTTCTGGGAGTTGAAACAGCTTTGGCCATCGTGGCTCTCCCCAATCAACTGAAATATAAACACTTGTTAGTGTTGGAAATGTCTGCCAGACATGTCAGCACACCTTCAGAGTCACCTGGAGAACAGCTGAAGCCATGCTGACCAACTTTAGTTGATTTCAGAAAGGTTACTTGCATAGGAACATCTTTAAATGAAGTGACATGCTTTGATGCTGCCACTTTTGTAACTTTTCTATGTCTCAGAAATTGCTGTGAAGCTGAAAGGAGGGCAAATAGCCCTCCATGATACACTACTTTTCCTTCTTGATTGGAAACTCTAGGGTACTATTATAAAAAATAACCTTTTTTCCTTACAAACTAGAGGAATACTCTGAACTGGTTCATGATACTTTATCTCAGAGCAGGAGATAAAAGAAGCTGAGCAAGAGTTCAGCCTTGTTGTTTCTTCCTTTAGTACAATCCCCAGCTTCCCTATAACTTCCTGTGACAAGGTGACCAAGCTTCTGCCCAGGATCTTGCCATAGGTTGATGTCAGAGCTAAGTCTGTGGTTCAGCTCAGCACAGTGAGCAAATAAAGCATCAAATCAGTGCATGGGCTAGACCCTGGCTGAAGAGCTGCACCCACAGTCTCACTGGCCCACAAAGCTGTGGCTGTGGTTGGGCTGTCAAGATTTTGGGGTAATCTCTTGCACATAGAAAGCTATCCAGCCTGCAGTAAAACCCTCTGTCAGTTTAGGAAAGATTTCCTATTTTCATTTACATAGATTACAGTTAATGAGGTCCTGTGGTGAAAAACATTTTAAGTGACAATAATGCTTGCTGCAGACCAAGTGCTTTTTTCCTAAATAGTTGAGTTGAGGTCAAGAGGTAGCAAGTGCCTGCAAGATCAAGCATTGAATTTGCTGACAAAGAGCAAAGCAGTGGTTCTTTCTATTGCAGTGGTTTCTAGTGCCTTCCTTTTCTCTGCATTCCTACCAATAGTTCACAAAAAGCTTAACTTGAAATAACCTTGCATTAATTCATTCAAGGAATTGACTGTGTGATCAATCAAGTAACCCTGAAGTGATTAATTAGAATATGTTTAGTTCATTGACTTATTATTATATGACATACCAGCTTCTAAGCTAATAAAGGAAATTGACGCAGTAACTCTTTTTGTCAGAGGAAAAAAAATAATAAAAAGGAGATTTCAGTTTCAAAGTAGTTAACTTTCTGATCAAGATGAGCAGAAAAATTCCACAGTTTTCACAGCATTGCCAAATGTAAGCATTTATACATAATTTTAAAACTTCTTGATGTTTGAAAATAGTAATTATATTGAGTTAATTTTTAATGTCAAAGCCTTTAGGATACCCTTGGTTTTAAATTTAAATTTTGAAAATGAAGATGAAAAGTCAATTTTCAAATTAAAACTGAGGTCATTATATTAGCATGTTGTTCTGGGTATTGGGATGATTCTTATATCATTGAGGGAGATGTCTTCTGGAAGATGTGGGAAGAGGAGTATGATTTCTGGGAAGCCTACACCTGTTTGATAGTATGGTTTGACAAGAAGGCTCAAACATGTTAGGACACAAAGGCCTGAGCAGTAAGATAAAGTCAGCCAATGGAAAGGTCGAGTCTTCACACAGACAGAAGCTGAAGAGGTAACATAAAGCTCTAGAATTGCAAGGACAGGAAAGATGCTGAAACAAAGCCTGGGGCCTCCTGAGGAAACAGAAACAAGTTGTGTCCTGCACAGCATCCAATTTGCCAGAGGCTTAGAATTCTGCCTGAGAGAAAAAAAACCCTAACCCCAAAAAAGCAAACACTTTTTGTCTGGACTTCAGATTCTAAGTCCAATAAATGTGCTTTCAGTATCGAACACGTATTTTTCCAAAGCAACATATTCAGACAAATAACTGTCCCTGAATCACTTTCATGTTCTATGAAATACTATAAAAAAACCAAGCAAAAAGACCTCTGGTTGATGAGATGCTGATCTGAGCAGAGGAAACCACCCAGATCGAAATACAGCTCACACGGTGGAGATCTGGACAGATCCTGTCAATCTACTGCAGCTGTGCTTGCTCAATCAAACAGGAGCGAAACCAAGTTCACAGGATTTTCTATCACACATCAGTCTCCCTAGATTAGTCAGCAGTGTCAGAAATGCCATAGGAAAGCACAAATATTTTGGCTGCAAGCAATTTAAGGAATAGCATAAACAGGAATTCTACCCTTAACAGGGGTAGGAATGGGTTTACATGATAAACATTTGCCCTACCATATTCTTTTCTTTTCATAATGTCAGTGTAAAAATGGGTGCCTTTTAGCTGTTTAAATGCCTATTACTTTTGTAATTTCAAATTGTCTCCAGTGTTTATGGTAACTAAAACTGGGGAATACATTCCAGTGCTGACTTCTAAAATACTTTTGTCATTTTACTGGTACTTTTTGAACAAGGCTGGTTGGGTTTCAGTCTTTTGAAATGTGCCTGTGCTCTTCTACTATAAAAATCATTTACAACAAGGTAAAGGAAGCTGCCTAAAATGCTCTCATTAATTCTTATATTCTGTTATTTATCTTTAAGCACAAACATTAAAGGAAAAAAAATTCTTTGTATAATTATCTAAAGTCATAGTCTTATAAATCTTTTTGCCTGTCACTGCAAGGGACTTGTGTGCCCACAAACTTGTTCATTGTCCTAATTCTATCACTGGCATTAAGTGAAGATGTTACTGTTTCCCCAAACTGCAAATTTTAGATGCAAACTTAAAAAGTCAAGCCATATCCTGAGGCATATGACATCACTCCAACAAAACAATCCTCAGAATGACATCTGTGCTTTGACAGAGAGAATTCAGACAGTTTTGACAATACATCATTGATGCAATTGTGATCCTTGAATATTTCCAACAATCTTTTCTGACCTTACTGAGACTAATGTTTTCCTTGCTTTCTCATCACTGTTCATGTCACCAGATGTCACCAGATGTGTTGTGTTCATATCACCAGATGTGTTGTGCTGCCCACAGAAACCCAGAGGTCTTTTTCCAGAGTGGCAGCAGGGAGAATACCGAAGCACAGGGTAGAAGAGTATAAAGTGCTATTGTAAACTGCTAGAATCAACAGGAAGAAATGAGTGGTTTGAGGTTTATTCAAACTAGTATCCATTTCCATGCAAGGAACACAACAAATTTGTACAGCACCTCAAATTATGCAATACAGCATGGGTAATTTTAATTTGTAGATACTGTTAATTATTCCCATTTCATTAATAACCATGGGAACTTTTTTTGATAGGAAATTAGAAATCAATTTGAAAACTAATGACTTCATTAAATTTAGTAATTATGTGCTATAACCATTTCAATCTTCTTTAAAACGAATGACAAGATGCTTTTCTCATTCATTATTTTATATGAATTTTAAAAGTGTGACTCTTAATTGTTGACTTCAATGAAACATGGGCAGGAGGTCCTTTACCTTACAGGCATTCTCCAGGTAAGAAGACACAGCACCTTCCTAGGGCTTCCAGTTTCCACATGTACGTGTGAGAACAGAAAAAATGAAAATTCCTTGCAAGAATTCTTATTTGAATCTTAAAGAGGCAACATTTTTTTAGTCCAGTGTGTGGCTTATTAACCTGTTTGTAAAGAAATTCTCAGGCAAAAACAACAGGAAAGCATCAAGGAAAGAACTTATGCCTGCTTAAAGTAATGTCAGTACATTAGTCAACTTTTTTTTGTGCAAATACAGATATTTTGTGCAGATATTGTGTAAGTATTTCTTAATGTTGTTTCTTAACAGGATTTAGATGTGCAGTCCCATGTGATGCATCAGACTTCTTAGTGTCTTCTTGTGTGGTCTTCATAGCCCTCATGCAGTGGTTTTGGGACAGGCAGTACATTTACAATCAGATAACATGATCGAGAGGCTTCAGAGAATTCGAGGGACTTATTAGAGCATGACAACTTTTCTGTCCCCTGTGGTCCCACTCATCAGGCAAAGCTGACTCCTCCAGCATCAGCAGAATTTTATGAGCTGTTGTCTGAGCCACAGTATCAATGGGAAGACATCACAGGCACAAAGAGGCCATGAGAATGGGAGAAGGTTCTGGATCCTGTACAGAACAAAAAGGGACAATGAAGGGTGTGAGAGATTGTATGTCATTTTTATAGGTTTGGGCATGATACAGGAAGGCAGACACTGCATCATTTCTTGGAGTGGCAGAAAACTCCTGGGATGAGGTTTTGAAAGGGTGCCAGTGCCAGGCTCAAGGAACAAGGGTCTAGAAGCACTTTCCTTCATCTGTTCAAAATATAAACAATTATATGCCCAAAATGCTGGACTGGAAAAAGGCCTTACAAAATATGCAGGTGTTTTCACAAAATAAAGTTAACTAGCTAAAGGCCTCACTGAATGCCTCCCTTTCAGTTAATGAGCCACAGTCCTCACACATATTTTCTCAGTTTAGAGAGCTTCTGGCTGTTTTCACTCTGGCTTGCATGTTAGCAGCAAGGAGTCAAACACACTTATTTGCATATTTTTCTTCCTCTTTCATTCTGCACTTCTGTGGGCTCATAATACATGCTGACTGACTTTTTTTCCCACACTTTCTCTTATGTGCCTTACACCTTGAGTGATGAAAGGGTGAGAGATAAAGGAAAGTTGTCAGAACATCAGTAAACTGGGATCTGTAATAGTGAGGTGGTTAAATATTCAACATAAGCAGTTGCTGTGGCACCAGAAGAGCCTGAGAAACAGCAGTAGAAGTGAGTTGTTTCATCAGTCTTTGAGATTGCTGTGAGAATGGTGCAAAACTTCAAAAATCTCTAATTTAGTTAGAATGTGGAGCACCTCTAATCGCCTATCAACACAAGGGGCCATATATGCTTTTGTCTCCCCAGTGTGGTAGAGCCTCTCCTGGGCTCTCGGCAGAGTCCTGAAAACAGGTTCTGTTTGAATTTGTGGGCCAAAATTTGGTCTGTTGCTGCAGCAGAACGGAACATGTTCCAACAACATGGAGAGAACACAGGGTGAGAAATGGGACTTGGAGAGGTGAGAAAACAGGGCAAGGATGGGCACACTTTTAGCTCCTCCCTCTCCCCTGCCTGCAGATACTGAACTAAGCAGAGACTTGACACAGTTAATCTCCCTGTCTCCAACAGCAGGGAGGAGCCCTGGGGAAAACTGATCCTCTGGAGATGATTTCTATTCCTGCACTCTCTGGGCAAATCTTCAACTTTCTTGCAGCAAGGTAAATCCATGTTTCATGTTCTATCCAGAGTCTCTTTAAGAATTTTTCATACACTTGAGAAGCATTAATGTCTATTTTCTCCTACTTCTCTTTCCCTGGCCTTTTTCAATTTATTCTGTATTTAGCCTTCATTAGCTCTTCTGTTTAGTTCTTGGTTTTCAAGCCTTTAATATTTCTCACTCATCTGGAAACTTTTTTTAATCAGTCCACATCTTCCCTGAAGCATAACATCAAAAAAACTGGATGAAGTCTTCTAATTGATGAACAGCAAAGGAGTTATTTGACATGTCTTATTTATATTCCATCCAAGTATTGCTAGTTGAAATAATGTCATCCAAGTTTATGCTGTAACTGTCGACACCTGACCTGGAGAGTCTTTAAATTCCTCTAAAGTGAATGTCCTGACTTTAGGGTGTGACTCATCTGAGGTTTTTACCTCTAACCTTTAGATTACTTAATTGAACTGTACCTCAGAAGTGCCTATTTATATGGGTTCATGGTAAAGTGATCATAGACTGGCTAAAATGAAGGCACTCACCTACAGTGTGCAGGACTGCTTTGGTCCAAATAAATACCATTCCTCATCTACCAGCTATTTTGTACTTCTGGATTCTGGAGAATATAGGATTGGAAACTATTACTTGGATCATTGAGTCCTGTCTCCTTAACACATTGCCACACAGGGTATACACACACAAGTCACAGAACACTTCCAAATACCCATTCAATATGTAGCAAAAGACCAAAGTTCCAAATGTCATGCGCTTCAGGAAAAGAGGGGGAGATGATTCCTCTATGCTCCTGGGAGGGCACACTGATGAAACTGCCCTGAATGTCCCTAAGAAGCAGAACAGGACAACATCTACCCAGGAGGGTCACTGCTGCCAAACTGACAAGGAGTTGAAATTCTCTGCCAACCTCAAATCTGGTAGTTGTTTTTTTCTTGTATGGGTGAGCACAGCACAGATGTGTCAGGCTAAGGCAAACTCTGAACCCTGAGACCACAAACTGTAATCTAGAGGATTAAAAAAAAAATGCTTTCTCGTCTATATCTACATTTGTCCCCTCCTGAAACCCTACACCACATACAGGCAAACCCATAACAAGTGCAGTCCTACTGTGTGGTTGTACTTGTTATCTGCTGTCCTTATAGCAAGGAAGGGGTTGTAAGGCCTGAAAACTGCAGATTGTTTAGAGGAGCTAATACTACATACAAAATGCTAATAAAGTATTAGCATGCTTGAATGAAAATATGACATTTTATATACCCTTAAGGAAAAATACTGTTTGCTCCCTGGAGCTACCCTGACCAATTTAATATACCACATCAGTACACATCATGAAGTCAAAATTTCCCACTACCTTTCAACCTACACATAACACTTAGCATATCAGATTTTTTTTTCTTCTTGTATGTGTTTTCATTATATTGCCTTAGACCTCCTACTTAATGGATATGCACATAGTTACAATTACTGGTCTCATTTAATCTGATTTCTGCATTTCAGCAGAACAGAATCATACACTCGATTCTTCAGTGATAGAAGAAGTACAAGAAGTAGAGGCTGCACAAGAGCGCTGAGGAGTTGCAACATTTAGGCAAATCAGATACAGGAAAAGTTGAATGGTTTCTTATTCTTTATAAACTTAGAGACAGCAAAGCCCTGTAGCAGGTAAACTCTCAAGCTGAGTTAAAAATTAAAAATTTCAAACCATCCCTAACCTGTGGATATCCAAGCCATACTGCTTGCAGCCAAAGAGGGAACCAAACTTAAAGGTGTGAAAACCAAACACCGACTGCAGAAATGCAGCTTCCTGCCTCGAGGTGAAAATCAGATGACTTAGTTTACGATGGCAGGTCCAAAGGTTCAAAGCTGTCACCCCTAGGAATGACGAAAAGCTCAGGTGAACCTGAAATGATTTGGCTTTATGTATCCAGGGATGTCAGGATGCCTGACCCAAGGTGCCTCAAGACTGTTTCTAAAACTGTCTAAGTCAGAAATGCTGAATGGATCACCATAAAGCAACTCTCAAAATTGCTACACGACTGAGTTAATTTCACATTGTTACTACAATAAATACCTGAGAAAAGCTGGAAATTGTGTGTTCAGAGTCCTTATATCGTGTGCCAGGTTTTCAAGCTAATTTGGCCCAAGCAGATTTTTCACTAACACTTACGTGCTTGCTCTTTTGAAGAGAAAATTTAGCTTGGCTTTCTATGTTAATATGTTCTTGTATTCCTAACTCATATCTTGCTAAATAATTTTTGTCATTACAGTGCATTAAAATCTCCAGTTAGGACACATTTAAAACAGTGACATATTTCCACTTCAAATATATAGAGAAAAGCAGAAAAAAAAAATTGGTGTATGGTGCTGAGGGAGAGCATCAGAGCAAAAATCTTTGAATGATGAGGCATATGAAACTGGCTGGCTGCCTAGCTTCCTGATGTTCTCTGTTTGGTTCTTGCTGAGACTTGCTTGAATTTCAAATTGTTTTCTAAGCTGGTGAAGAGCAGGTGCTTGCTAACCAGCTCATAATGAGTACAGAGGTCCAACTCCTTGGAGGCATTTCTCCCTGCTTTTGGCTGTCTCTTGTACTTGTGGAGAAAAAGCACTGGGCCTGGAAATTGGAAATTTTAATTGAAAGCACACACACAAGACAGTTTTGTAGCCCTCTGAACATAGAGGGCTAAAAAAGAAAGCAGGATGTTAATTTTTTATGCTATGTCGTGGTTTTGCTAGAC